>JADLZN010003179.1:0-19681 GCA_018155175.1 Sinocyclocheilus anophthalmus
AGACAGCTCTTCTGCCGAGGACATGAATATGACACAGTGCCCTGCTGACTCCTCCTGAAGAAACCCTGAAAGAGAGAGAGAGAACACAACAATAGGTCACCTTTAGCTTGCATTTTTGAAGTTCGCATTGCAGCACATCAGAATGATTTATTAACTCTTTAATTAGTACAGTAACTAAATAGGGTTTACACTGCATATTTCCATGGAAATAACTGACTTTTAAAGGAATGTCACAAAATGCGCATTTTTATGCCTCTCTTTCCAGTGCAGCGGTGCATTATGGGAGCTCCAAATGAACTCATATGAATGAAGAATGCATGAAGTGTAAATGCCTCTAGAGCACTCTAGTGAGCACAAGCACCTTCTGTGGTGGTTTGTGCCACTCTCAGACAAGTATAAATAAGGCTTTGATGTGCATTGTGAACGCAAAGCAGTGTGATTTTACTTTATTCTTAATTTTTTTGAAAACATTTTGGCCATTACAACATGACTGAAAGTGAAACATTTGTAACAGAAAAATATTATACTATTTGTAACTGGAAAAAAATAATAATCTACACCACCATTCAAAAGTTTAGGGTCAGAGGTTTCAGAATCATTACTCCAGTCTTCAGTGTCGCATGATCCTTCAGAAATCATTTTAATATGCTGATTTGATGTTTAGAAATATTCAAGAAAATATTATCATCACTGTTTAAAAACATTTGTGCAGTATTATTTTTTTGTGGAAAACAGAATTATTTTGGTTTTTGCGGAACTGAAATTTAACAACAACGCATTTGTTTGAAAATAGAAATCTTCTGTAATATTATAAATGTCTTAATGCAACTTTTGATTAATTGAATGGATCCTTACTAAGTAAATCTATTTAAAAAACACTTAATGACCCCAAACATTTGAATGGTAGTGTATAGTCTAAAAATTATGATCATGATTATAGCAGCCTTAATTATACATTAAAAGAAACTGAGATGCATTGGCATCTTGCTGAGAAGACATAACAATGAGATGTGTGTGTGTGTTTTGCTTTGTTTTTTGGTTGTCTTACCTTGCATCCCTCACATGTAATGACACCATAATGAATCCCTGATGATTTATCTCCACAGATTTTACAGGGAATACTCTCAATCTGAGCTACAAAGAGACAGAAACACACTTTCAGCAAAAAAACAAATAAATCACATTTGTCTTTGCTACAATATTTTCTCCTGTGTCAGCGTAACATGCAAAGACAGCTTTAATTTAGACTTGTTAGTAATTTTCCTCAGGAAGACTGATGCTTTTAACATTTCTCTGTTTGTTTGAACAGTCTAACCAGCCCAACATAGCAACATTGGCTCAACCGATGGCATGAGTTTGCGCCAAGCAACCAAAATCGGGCAGTGTGCTTTGGAAACTTGTTTGGAAAAAAATTGCAATTCTATTTAGTGCGGCAGAAAAGGACTCAACAGCAGGTCTTTGAGTACAGGAGAACCATTATCAATCTCAAATCAAAAGGACACTGATAAAACACTGTTCGACAAAGCACATCTGTTTTTGTCCTTTGAAAACACTTTTCTTCCTTTAAACTGATCAGCGGAGATCATAATCACATCAAGACTAATTCCACAGCTCCTGACCTTTGAGTTTGCTAATGCTGAGAGAACAAGGCCTGAGGTTTGTTGTACAGAGTGTAACCTCAGGCTTTAACTAGCAGAACAACGGTGAAAACATTTTAAAAGAATGAATCGAGAGGCAGCACCACATAAAACACTCCATTTATTCAAGCAGAAAAATGGCTATGACTGTTGAAATCACCCACGGGACTGACATCATCTGTAAGTACAATCTGCTCTTCTAACATCCAACATTCATTTGGGTAACTACAGCATGACAATGCCATCCTCCCTCAAGCCACGAGCTCGCTTTACGACAATGCCGTGGTGCATTTCGGTAAATATCAAAGTCAAGATGCACTCTTAGTTGGAGATAGCGTCTGCTTGTGCTGGATTGTGTGCCGTAGTCGTGCGCGAGGCCCTCAGCGGCTCAGCTGCGGTTGGTTGTGGAAAAGCACACAGAGATTGTGTGCGAGGCTGTTGAGAGGGGAGCTGGGGGAATAGAGCAAGAGGAGAAATCCATTTAGAGAAGAGCAATGCAGTCGTTCCGGCAGCCCTGAGGCGCATACAGTACAGGATGAAAAAGTAAAACGCATCTCATCACCATCAGAGCGTTCTCTTTTCTCTCTCTCTCTCTCGGTCACATACGCTCAGACTTGTACGTTTTTTTCAGCTGCGGACTCTATTTGCAATGGCACCAGAGCAGTTTGAGAATGACTATTTTCTCATGATTACAGAAAGGGCTAATCCCCTTTGGTTCTGCATGCCGTATTCATTAAGGGCATCCTCACTCGCTCTCATTAGATATGTAAAACCAATCGGCAGTAATTAGCTACTCTGAAGCACAAGACGCTAATCTGGTCTGAATTATGGATTAATACATCAAAGGCACATTCTCCCAAAGCTGCCGCTGAAGTCTTGCAGCAGTAGGTACCGCTGTTCGGCTCTGATGCAAGAGCACAGCTTACAGAGCTGCTATTTCAGACTACAGAATAGGAGCGTTCACAAGGGCCATATACAGATGAGGATTGTGAATGCATGAATTCTGGGTTTGTGTAAAGAGATTCGATTGTGGTGGATATTAAAGACTGATTAGTCTGTAGACCATTTTTTGAGATCACTTCAACCATGAACAGTAGGATGAAATGCCCTTGTACATCTTACAAAAGTCAAAAATCTAAAAATGAACACGCACCTAAAAAAAAAAACTGTGTAAAAAGATATTACTGTAATATTGGATTGCTAATGCGCTGCTTATAAAGAAATTTTTCATAAGTTGCAAATTATGGTTTCTAAAAAAATACATATTCGAATATTATAATTTGATTTACTATCATAAGATTGACTATACTAACCTATACACACTTATCTAAATACACACACGTAATATCTTATATATTTTTATTTTTAAAATACAATTTTTTGTAGTGTGTATATTATATTATATATATCTACGCAGCATTTTTTGCGAACCTTTCCTCGTTCCTCCCTTATCCCCAATCACACACCCCTGTGTTCCATTCCGTGACCGCAAGAACTGTACAGTTTTTACATAGGTGTGCGTGTGTAGAATAGCAGTCCTGTTGGTCTTTTTATGTTTTTTTTTTTTTTATTATTATTAGTATTAGAATATACAAGATTATTTTGTTTTTATAGAGTCCCTTTTTATGATCTCATTGTCTAAAGTATTTTACATTATACTAAGGAACTGTTGAATGCTTGATTCTGATTGGTTGATGAAAGTTCTAAAATGTTCAATTATTTTCAGGGAAAAGCCTGGCTAAACTTGTTCCAGGCAGGTCTTGACCTTATTAGAGTTCATTATCACTTCGCTAAATGATTTCAGTTATTTCAGGGTGTGTTCACACTTGCCATTCTTAGTTCGATTAAAATTAACCCTGGTGCGATTGGTCAGATAGTGCGGTTCATTTGAGTGAGTGTGAATGCTGCCATCTGAACCCTGGTGTGCACCAAACAAGCGCTTCCAAACGAACTGTGGAACAGTTCGAATGAAATATGAGCATAACATGGACCAAAGACATGTAAACTAACCAAAAACATGATGTCACAAGATACGACCCTAAAAAGGACAGAATGCTCAAGCATACCTGTTTTTTCTCATCTAAGTAGCGATGTGGCCATTCGGGTACAGGCACCAGACCCACAATTTTGCAGTTAAATTAGTCTAGCAACTAAAAAGCTACATGATCTGTTTCACTGACATGGAAATAACAGCCACAGTTTTTGAAGGCAGATAAACGTACAGGTTCGCTATTGTCTCTCTCTCTCTCTGCAATAATAACAGCATTACTCTATCAACGGCTCAAGCCTCCTTTACTAGGTCTAAAAGGACATTTTGGAATTAGCAAAGGAGTCGTGGGATGAGATGCATAAGAAATTAATCCTAAACGCAAGAACGTTTTAAGGACAAAAACCTGATGAATGTCTTTAAATACAACATCTGAACAATATTTGAGGTGTGGTAACCATAGTATAAGCAGAATAATTGACTCCGGCCCATTGAATTATTAGAAAATAATGCACACCCGAGGTGTTATTCTATACTTATTTAATATTAAAAATATATAATATCAGCACAACCTACTATACTTCTTGTATTTTAATAAAGCATTCTTGGCTTTCTGTTTTTTTTTTCAGTTTTTGTCAGCATTATTTTATGTTACTATGAAGGTCTCTCTAAGATGTTAGGCATTATCCACAAGGCAGCATAGATGCCCTCACTATACATCACTTACTTCCTCACATTCCTCTTCCTCTTGTTTTTATAAACATGTCAGTTCAGGGACTTCTGATGTTCAGGTGTTTGATTTTCTGAAGTGACAACTAATTCCTATCTTTTATCACACAGCACACATGGTTGAGGTATTTCAGTATGCACCTGGAAGTTTGCAACAGGAGGCATTATAAAAGGTTTAGTACATAATAAAGAAATTAAAATTAAGACACTTTGTCAGAGACATAACACATTTTAGATGAGTAAAACATTTGTATTATAATTTATTGTAATATTGTTGAGTATGAAATGAGTATGAAAAGTCATGCTGATGGTCTCTAATCTGGTATCAAAGTTTGTAGGAGGCGGCAGCTCATAAATGCAGTCTTAACTACTTCAAACCAGAAATAAAACGTTTATTGCAGGCCTGTTACGGAACCATCTAGTCTGGCATCTGCTTGGTTACTTAAAGCAATTTCTAATACAGTTCTCATACAGTAAACTTGCTTTATTACAGACAGAACATGCACCTGACAAATTGATTTTGCAGTTACTGTTAAACTGTTGCTGCAGTAGTAAGAAGAGTAAAATGGGCAGCCAGAACATGACTTTTAATATTATAAACTACAATTTGATATGTCTTAAACTTACATGTTTATTTAAAAACCAAGACTGTTATTCCAGAAAGAGATGTATGTAAACTACAAGTAATGATATTTATAATCAAGATTAATTTTTATTGTATTACTTCACAGTATGATATTAGAAGGTAGAAGCAACTAATTATAAACCCATGTTGCACCCAACAATAGGCTGATATCTTTCTTTAGACTGTGTAGATTACAGTTTAAGAAAACACAGATTAAAATAAATGAATAATACTTTAACCCAAAACATAATGTTCAATGGACATTTGCAACAGTGAAAGCATTATACAGAGATTAAAAGAAATAAAAAAGTATAAAACTTAGAATTCAGCAAACAACACGAGTAAAGTGCAGAACAACCCGCGAGGCTATTATGCGAATGTCTAAGTTTTACAGTTAACAGTTATAGGCATTATAACATGCATATACATAAAACAGAGGAACTGTGAGCTATATAGCACTCTGATGAGATTTCCTTTACATAACGTCCTTTACACATCTATTTTAATTAAAAATATATTCAATGTACAATGTACAAATATCCCTGTAGCCATAAACGTCAACACTCATAATACACTTTTGATTTTTATATATTTTATATATTGATATATATGCTCTGTCGATTCAAATTCCAAGCATCCTTTTGCTTGGAAAATAAATTGTGATATCTGGGTGCAATAACATGGAAAAAGTACACATTGTTAATTTACATATACAGCCAACAACAATACAAAGCTGGTTGAACATTTACAAAATTATCCTTTTAAGGTTAGATTAGATTTTCATAAATTAGGTTTAAATTAGTTACAATATTAAAATCAAACATAATAGGTAATATTATGTTAACTGTAAAGGTACTAACTCCATTAAGTTTCTCCGTTAAGTTTATGTATGTACAGTATACTTCCTTTAACCCTTAAACAACACAATGCAATTCAAAATATGAGTAAAACACAAGAAAAAAATTATAAAGAAAGTTACATTATATCATCAACACAGTACACTGGGCCCTGTTAGACTTTTCATAGTACTGTATGTACTGTATATGCAAACAACATTGTTCTAACAATGACTCGCGTAGTTTACAACTTAGTTCAGCTTTTGCTTCCAGTTTAAAAAAATCCATCAGTCTGGTTCAGAGATCTGTAAAACAAAGAGTTGATACTGTTTTTAATTATATATTTTTTTCACATTTATTCAATACATCAACATACAACATGGGACATTTATCTTGCTGATAAAATAAAATAGGCTCCAAAATGATAAAATTGACTTTATTTTTTCCCATGAGCTGTAAAGCCAGCTCATAACCTTCTACATGCATTTAGCCTTTGACATGACCACTTACCTCAAGCTAAAACATCAGAAGAAGAGCACTTGATGTTATTTGTGAAAAATATATTTACAGACAGACATGCTAACATTCATTGAAAAACTGATAAGATTCAGTTTTGTTAACCTGTAGGTTGTCACACCAGGTAATTTTGACAGAAAAATGTTGATTAGTTTTTGTCATATTTTAGTCATCTGAATTTTTTTTTAGTTTTAGTCTAGTTTTAGTCGACTATAAATATCATAAGATTTTAGTCAACTAAACCTACAGTAAATATATTCGGCTAAAATCCAATGGGTTTAGTTACAGTGCATTTATAAAGCATTTCTCTAAAACTTCCAAACTCATTATATAGATTTGATATTAAGGTTTTATCATGATAAACGCTGATTTAACTGTTGTGACACACAAAATGCCTTTATGTTAAAATTAAATAAAACCACTTCTCACAAAGAACAAGAACATGGTCTACTTTTTAATGAAATACCAATGGTTACATAGGCTAATTATGCATTCTTTATAGCAACTTGTTTACCATATTTTTCATTCTTTCAAGCAGACATATTTATTTCTATAAATAAATTTAGATTAATCTATATGGCTACTAAAGTTTTTCAGTCAAGAGAAGTACATGATTTTCTGTCTATCTGTTGTTGCTTGATTAACATCAATGACAATAGCAACTAAATTAGGCTGCTATCACTTTAAAACCGAATGCACAGCTGCAATGGATGCAGTGTACTGATACACGTTCTCTCTTGCATCGTCAGATTTATCCATAAGTCTGCTCCTCTCTTACTCCCACATATTGACCTTTTTTAACATTTTATGCGACGTTCAGCAAGTGTATGTTAGCTTATGTCCCACAATGACACATCTAACCTCCGAACCACGCAGCAGATTAATTCTGAATTAATCTCTTCCCAAATCGTCCCTCCCTAACATTTTCATTACTTGTTTAATTCGTTGACGAAAATGTCAATAGATTTACGTCATAGTTTTTGTCATTCAAAAAGAGTTTTAGTTTGTTAACATCTAGTTGTCGTCTGTGAAAAAATGTCGTTGACGAAAATTATTCTTCAACAAAAAAATTAACACTGGTTCACACAATGGCGTGCAATGACATCTGTATTGAAATTTATGAATGGCCACTCAATTATCAACAGAAAAGCTGCTTGTTATCCAATTTAACACAAATACTTTCTTTATAGGCTTACACAAAGGCACGAGTGGACCATACACATCGGAATAGACTCGTTAGGGTAAGCTGGGGTACATAGTAAACTGAGCCTGAGATAACAATCTCCCAACCCCCCTTAAATAGAGAGAGGAAAGCAGGAAGACTGGACATTCTTTTAAGGATTTATCAAGACAAAACCAGAGGACTAATCTAAGAGCTCCAATCTGTTAAACTGAAGTGGAACCTCTAATTATATCAGAGCTGTTAGGGCAGGTTTGTAGAGACAGTTTAAATTTCCATCTCAATACCTTTTTGTCCCTTTCTACTCTAGATTTAAGTTTAAGATACCCAACTAAACTTTAAATGTAACAGGTAGAGTGTAAAGCAGTTGTTACAGTTTCTTAATCAAGATACACATATATCATTTGTAATTCAGTTTTAAGGTCACAGAAGCCACATTATCATGGATTTTTATCCTTGGAATCCATTTTTGTGATAAATCATTTAGTTTTCATTTATGACCTCCTATGTTTCCATTGGAGTCCAGGACTGAGGCTGAGGTTAAACTTCAAGTGTCTTTCTTACAACCTCATGTCTGGTTCCAGGTGTGAAAATTGTGATTTGTGTGTCTCATAATCAAAAAAGGACACATCCTGAAGGGATCAGTTTTTGAAAATAGTTTTACCTCTTACACAACACCTACTGCTTAGAGATTCATTACTCGGTTTTATCTGCAAAAAAAAAATCTCTTCTGACAGGCCAGCAAGATCGGCCAATAGTGAGCATCAATCAAACGCTTTTTATCCAGTCACAAATAAATCTTGGAACATTAATAATCAGTCCATGCCAAAGCTGTCTTGTGAAGTCTTTCCTTTACTAGCAGTTAAAAGAGTCTGTGTTGGTGGAGAGGTGTCATGTCAATCCCACTCTAAGGAATGTGGCTATGATGCCCAGGGCAGATACGGGCAGGTGAAGGTATCTATCTTTCAGCAGTGGGCTGATCACAGCCAGGCCTGTGAAGCCGCTGCTCTAGGACACTAGAATAGAAAGCTGGAAGAGAGAGAATGTGCTATCGGATGCCCTTTCTGTGAATTGTGTCTTTTCAGAGACCCACCAGTCAGACATGTGCCTGAAACTGTGCGTGTGGAAGTGAGCCGTTTATTATTAAAAAACAAATAAATAAACAACAATGAAAACAATACATCGGATAAAACATCACAGATTATGATAATCTGGTTGCTTGTAGTTTTGTATTGTGCATGTCACAAACCAGTATAAACAACTGTTTTTCTTTATCAGCGAAATGGTCATAAATTGCACACTTGTAAACATTCTATTGGTTATTTATGTGTGCATGTAATATGTGACAGAAAAGTGTCCTTAAGTTGATTCCCGAATGCAACTGATAGAAAACAAGATGTGTGCTAATTGTCTTAATGACAACAGCATTTAATTAATGGACCAACAATCACACTGATTATTTTATTTTTAGGAATATTAAGAATCCACATATGAAACTCAGATGCCATGAAATATTCCTTTCTGGGAACTTCTGATTGTCTAGATAAACAAGACCAGACTTTAGTGGTGGTCAAACTTGTGTCTGTTGTTCAGAGCAGCTGGTGGGTGTTTATTGCATATAGTGTGTTAAAGAATTGCAGTCTTGTTTGTGTTAGAAAATATATCTTTCCTACCTTGTAAACCTTAGCCAAACAGTGTTTTCACCATTGTGAACACACAGTAAGACAGTCTAGATTTTCAGAAAGGAAATTGACTTTTTTTCTATATAAATATACTTTAGAAAAACTAACAAACAAATAGCAATATAAAGTGGTCACCTGTTAGTTTCAGGTTTATAAATATATATATATATTGTGACGAGCGTCCCAAAGCTTCATCAGCATCGCCCTGGAAACAAACGAGGAGCACCTGGCCATCATCACAGGCTGATCAGTCACAGCTGCACCTCATCAGGCGGCGGCTACATAAGCCACGCAAGCCCTGCCATCTAGGAGATTCCTCCATGAGACTGAGCACAAACTCGCCCTCTCACTTTTCCCACAGAAAGCAGCGTGTGACAGACCAGCCCCACAGGAGCACTGCACGAACCCTCTGCACTGGGAAGACTAAAGAGAGCACTCACGGCACCGGAGCAACTACCTGGACCTTTCTCACGAACACCCATCACCCCAATAAATCCACCCTCCAGGGTATCGATTGAGATTACTTGTCGTGTGATTCTTCACCCCATTACACTGGTGGGGAATGCGGGTAAATCAGTGAAGAATCACCGACAAGCGATCTCCTTCACCTCACCTTTTTTCCCTTGTTTTTGTCTCCGGGTTCTGTCACAAGCGATCGCTCCACCCCATCATGGACGAAATCCTCCAGCGGCTCACAGAGGTTAGCATCCGCCAGCAACAAATAGTTGAACGCCTCGCCACCCGTCAAGGAGAGACGGAGCAGGAACTCGGGGCACTGCGTGCCGCCGCCGCCGCTCAGTGCGTTCCGCTGCCGGACCCCCGAGTGCAAGCTGCGAAGCTGCTACCCAAGCTGACTCCTCATGATGACGTAGAAGCCTTCTTAAAAATGTTCGAAGCGACAGCCAGCACGGAAGGATGGCATAGGGATGACTGGGCACGGGTGCTGGCTCCCCAGCTGACGGGCGAAGCGCAGCGTGCTTACTTCGCTCTTCCCGCCGCCTCCGCCGATCAATATAAGGAGGTCAAGAAGGAAATCCTAGCCCGCCTGGGGTTATCCCCTATCTGTGCCGCCCAGCACTTCCACGAGTGGGAGTATAAGCCCCGTCTGCCGGCCCGTGCCCAGGCCGCCGAACTCCCACAACTCACGCAGCACTGGCTGCTGGAGGGGTCTCCATCGGCTGGACAGGTGGCGGAGAGCATGGTGATTGACCGTATCCTCCGAGCCCTTCCCCGATCCCACTGACAGGCAGTGGGGATGAGGAACCCAACCACCACCTCCGAGCTGGTGGAGGCTGTCAAGCTGGCGGATGCGGCCCAACACCGGGATGCTGGGGAGCGAGCACCGCCATTTCCCCGGAGGGTGATCCAGGAGCGGCGCGCGCCGGAGGGCACCCCACGACCAGTAGGCAGGCCGGCGGCTCCCTCTCAGCGGGATGAGCCCATGCCAATGGAAGTCCCCGCATGTCCCGCACGGACCTGGCTGGCCGGCTGCATTGTGCACCCCGACCTGCCAGTTGGAGCTCCAGAGGTGAAAGTGAATGGAAAGCCGTTCCGGGCCATCCTAGACTCGGGCAGTGTTGTCACTCTGGTCCAGTCGCAGATTCTCGCCCCCCGCAGCCCCTCAGGGTAGGTCCCCTTTTTTTTCCGCGAAGTCAGAACCGACAAGGAATATAAAGCCTTCCTCACCATAAGCTGTGCACCGGATACACGACAAAATCCCGCTCACAGGGTGACCATTTCGGCCGCTCCCAGCACCTGGCCGGTGGAAGTCGGGGTTATGAAATATCTTCCCGTCCCCGTGCTGATCGGGAGAGACTGGCCAGGGTTTGACCACCTGCTGGCCATGGCTATGCAGCCTGCCAGCCCAGGAGGGGGCCGCCAAAGAAGGAGGCCCACAACAGGGCCTCGTCAGCGGCCCGTGCTTCTGGCCTCGGATAGCGGGAGAGAAGGTGAGTCCCCCTCCCAAAATCTCTTCTAGTGTTCCAACAGGTGACGGGAGGGGTCTCATTTGGGAAGGAACAGGGGGAGGACGACAGGCTGAAGCATGGATAGACCCAGATCTGGGTCATCGAAGGCAAGGAGGTTCAGCCAGGTCCCCACCCTCTCCCGCATTTCGTAGTGCAAAATGGCCTGCTGTACTGTGTCACGCAGCGAAGGGGGGAGGAAAAATGACTGTTGGTGGTGCCACGCACCAAAACGGAGACCGTACTGGAGCTGGCTCACTCCCATCCCTTGGCAGGGCATCTCGGAGCCGGCAACACCATCCAGCGGATCCGCGACCGCTTCCACTGGCCGGGCTTGGAGGTCGAAGTGAAGCAGTTCTGCCAAGCCTGAAGCCTTCTGAGGCCCTAGCCGTCAAGTGGGCAGTCCTGGAGCTGCGCTACTACCTCCTGGGCCGGAAGTTCACCCTGGTCACGGACCACACACACCTTCAGTGGATGGCCCGTGCCAAGGATACCAAATGCCAGGGTGACCCGATGGTTCCTCGCTCCAGGACTTCCACTTCGAGGTATGTCATCGGGCTGGAGCCGCGAACGCCAACGTGGATGGCCTCTCTCGGATCTCTGCAGCTTTCGCAGGTCTCTCAGGGGTCACTCCCCACCCACCCCCTATCTCTCCCCTACTATCTCATATCGTTAACAGGACCAGGACGACGCTTGGGGGGACGAGTGTCCTGAGGCTTCATCAGCATTGCCCTGGAAACAAGCGAGGAGCACCTAGCCATCATCATCACAGGCTGATCGGTAACAGCTGCACCTCATCAGGCGGCGGCAACATAAACCACGCAAGCCCTGCCATCAAGGAGATTCCTCCATAAGACTGAGCACTAACTCGCCCTCTCATTTTCCCCACAGAAAGCAGCGTGTGACCGACCAGCCCCACAGGAACACTGCACAGACCCTCTGCACTGGGAAGAAGGAAGAGAGCACTCACGGCACCGGAGAACCTACCTGGACCTTTCTCACTAGCACCCCTCACCCCAATAAATCCACCCTCCGGGGTATTGATTGAAATTTCTTGTCGTGTGATTCTTCACCCGTTAGATATATTTTATATATATATATATATAAAATGAAATACAAGAATGAATGAAAACTTATAAAGTTGTACACAAGAGTTCCAAGAAACTCACAAGAAGTTTGAAATATCGATGTATGTTTGCCATGAACTAATTAGCACCCCACTTAAATGACTTCACTGCTTGTAAAGTCACAGAGTAGTCACAAGAGTAGCACAGGATGGATAAAAAAAGCCTAAGCGAAAGGACAGCCGGAGAAGGACAAAATATAAATGAACTTTTGAGTCTGACAGCAACTGTATGACAACAACACAGGAAGCATCCAGTAAGAGAGAACATTATGCTTTTTTCTTTTTTGCTTACATTTTTGTTAGGTTTACAAACAGCCATCAATTAAATGAAAAAGATAAAAACTATGTCAGTGTAACTGATTTAAGAAATACATAAATACAGGCCGCATGGTCTTTGAACAGGTGGGCGAGAATAAGCTTCAAGTTTTCTGCCTCACAACTGTGGAAGAATAGTCATTGGCTTGACTCAGGGGCCTATTGCGTTTCTTTTATCCCATTCTGTAAAAATAGCTGCAATTAAGAAAGGTGTGAGGATTTACAGGGAGATCTAGAGGGACACTGATTAATGTTTCCCATGTGAATCAAACGTAGGGTTGCTGGGTCACTGTGGTGGGATAGACCTACATGGGTGTGGTCTCAACATAAAGCCTCCTTTCATGACTCTCACTGAGGGTGAATAGGAGAAGCTTTAGAAATATGAGAGGGGATAAAGTAGCTAAATATATGAACGCACACTTCCAACAACCTAAACCCAAATTCTCCAAGTCTTATTGCTAAATGGCCTTTAATGTTCAGCTCTGTAATGTTAATGACACCTGTCATTGAGTGTCTTTAATGCAAGATACAGCAGTTTCTACAGAAACAGGATTTGCACACCTTTAAAATAATAGGTTGTTACCATTTACTCACCCTCGTTGTTCCGAACTCATGCAAGTTTCATTTCTTCTGAAGGACACAAAAGAAGATTTTTGAAAAGTAAAATCAAACCTCTTTGGTTCTTGTGTGTCATACTGTATGGCTTGACATCTTGCCACAACAACCAATGGGTGATGATATTACTGATGGATCACCATTTGTTGACCCAATTGACTTTTGGATAAAAACATTCTTCAAATATCTTCTTTTGTCTTCTGCAGTAAACAGAAAATTGACACAAGGGTGAGTAAATTGGGTGAACTATTCCTGATAAACTTAGTCTGAAGTGCATAGAGGAAGTCTATAAGGACATTGTTTGCAACATTCTCTTTGAAACACTGCCTTTTAATGACATTTTAATGAAATACGGTTTCTCACTTACCCCCAAATACAGTCATCAGTGTTTGTGTACATGCAAACACTGTCAAATATGTGGTTAATTTTATAAATAAAACCATAATGTATCAATAGAACCATGGAAACATAACAAATAACTAACAATTAACACCAACAAAGAGAACCAAACTTTACCAGTAACCTATTATGCGTCTTCCACCTAACACAATTACCTCAGCAACTCTTTCTGATATGGTGAAACATGTTTCCATTTATGTTGCAATGGCTGAGTAAAGGTTGTGTACAGCTTTACAACTAGGAAAAGTGCACAGAAGATTGCAGGTTTTAACTCAAACCAGAAGGCACCACCTGGTACAGCTCTGAGTTTCTCTCTTTCCCACTCATCCTAAGTTACACCTGGCCAGGTGAGAAGATAACCACATCAAAACGCTGGTAGTCAATAACTGCATGTGTGCACGCACAAACACACATTAGTTTCACACCAAAGCACAGTGTCTAATACTGTTCAGGCCTGGGCGAGTGTCTGATTGTTATTGTAAATCTAGCATTGACTTGGCTTCTTTGTCATTAGAACATATTGTGCAGGCCACTCCTTCAAAAGTTTTAAGATTCAAGTTTTTCCAGATTTCAGATCTTTTTCTTTGTTGATTTAATACATAATTCATCATACTAACCTTTAGGAATTAAACCTGAAAGTAGTGCATAAAGTACCATTAAAGCAGACAGAGCACTGTTGGCCACAAATGTAAGTGCCTTCACTAAACTGTGCCCAAAATATTGCTGTCTGATTAGTTTTTGTTTCTCTCTTTTGAGTAGACTAAGCACCATAAAGTGAAAAAAAAAGTGCTCACGCATTTATGAGAGCCCTATCAAAACCTGGAAACGGATCCTCTACAATGACCGGAGAGCACATGAAAGCATACCCTTATTGGAAAATAATACCCTATATAATAATCCCTGGGTCGCTAGCTAATTATACTGCTTTATGAGCAGTCATGGTCATTAGTTGTTATCTATGGGGGTGGAATGACCTCTTTCAAGTTCATGTCTCCAACCTGTTCATTAGTTCCAAACCAGCTGGAATGAATGAGAGGTTTTCTCTCTGTTTCCTCCCTTTGATGCTTTAACTGTTTTTTAGTTTTTGTTTGTTTTTGAAAGACTGGACTATTTTCTGCTAATTACAGTTTGTCTGTGTGTAGCCTTACTATGTATAAATATTTCTAATACTTTTCCACTTTGTGCTTTCCATGTGTGTATGCATGTATACACTACCGTTCAAATATGTAGTTAAGATGTTATAATGTTAAAAAAGATGCTTATTTCATACTTTAATAAATGGTGTTCTTTTGAATTTTCTATTCATCAAACAATCCTGACAAAATGTATCACGCTTCCACAAAAATATTAAGCTTCATTATTTGTTTAAATATTAAAATAATATGCTAAGATTGTTGGTTTTTACTGTATCAAATAAATTGCAGCCTTGGTGAAGAAGGATTTTACAAAAAATAAAAAATCTTACCAACACCAAACTTTAGAACAGTAGTGCGTACATACAGTATATTCTGCATTTTTTTCTTTTATATATGCAAATTATTCCATAAAGAGACAAATTATGCTATATGAAGCACTGTAATAATAACCTATACAGGTGGGTCCAAAAGGTTTGAGACCACTAAGTGAATTGGTCCTTTTTTTTTTTTAAATTTATTACATTTGTATTACCCATTGTATTAACTGGATGGGGGTTAAATTCCCAATTTCAGAAGTCTCAGTATTTAGGGAGCCTATGATTTTTTTTTTTGTTTGTTTGTTTGTTTATTTATTTTTATTTTTGCTGACAATGTTACATTTCTGAAATGGTATGACTGCTGTAATATAAAGCACTATGGAGCATTCCATTGTCCATACCATGGGGCATCATGTACTGAAATGCTGATGAAGGTCTCTCATCAGCTGTTAACAGAGAAACAAATTTCACTGGGAGTTGCAAACAGAAATAAAGGAGAATCTCAACAATCAAAAATCAACAAACTGCTGGTTTCTGCTAGCTGCTCACGGCTCAATCAGTTCAAGTCTCAGCGGTCTCGAATCTCAACAAATCATCTCAAAAAATCAAGCGTCTCAAAGGTCTCTCGACCAACTTCCATGCCGAATCATCAACTTCTCAGAATACACCTGTCTCAATCCTGGGAAAAACATTCAATCCAAATCGCAAAAACCTCTCACGAGGGCTCGGAGGGAAGAGAGAAGAATGGACGGAACAAAAGGTCGGAAATGGCGGGAGGGAAAATAGAGGGAAGCGAGAGGGGAGCGGGGGGAAAAAGAGAAGGGAGAAGGAGAGAAAGGCCCACTACACCACTCATCTCAGTCCTCGTCTGGGGGAAAAAAAAAAATCATGAATGACCCAAAAGCGAGGGCGGGTCCATAACGAGTTCTAAAAAATGCAACCAATACAAAGTGCAAGCCGGAGGAACGGAGCGGGGGGAACCTAAGGGGGGGGGGGGGGGGGGGTGTGTCAATAGGGGGGGAAGGTGGCATGAAAAACACTCCTTAAATTAAAACGTAGTTTTAAAAAAAAACCAAAAAAAAAAAAAAAAAAAAACAAAAAAAAAAAAACTTTAAAAAAAGTTTTAAGAATTAAAACTGTGGTATCTCTCTCAAGTGTCTGAAATTTTTGGGACAGAGCTGGAGGCGGCATCTGTGGAAATGATGTGATGAGAGATGGAATGCCCTCTACCACATATCCACACGAGTAAAAAAGTGAAATTTGCTTGGACTGACCAATGTGAATTGTGATATGAATGTGTGATTTATGCCCTACTGCTCTTTTAGTTACAATAAACATGAAGGTATACTGTTTTTCCCCCCAGAAGCATTTCCTTTGCTTGAGTACATCTCTAATAGAGCACAGCACTGTATGTATGTATCTGCATGGACTGCTGGAAAACACTTACCATTGTAAAATGTTGGGAAAAGGCTGATTTATTTTAGAAGTAAAGTATCAATAGAGATTTCAGTTAATTCCTGCCCATTGCCGTTGACTGAAACAAAAGGAAGGAGTGGTGAATAGAGAGAGATAGTGTTAGTGTATCCAAACAATTGAATAACCTCAATAATATTCTCAGTGCTTACGCTAGATTCACACGGGGCATCGGCGTCAACACTTGACTGACGGCATGTCTGAAGCTTGGCGCTGACAGGATCATCATAGTGACAACAGCCAATTACATTGGACCGCAGTTGACTAGCGCCTGAGGTAGGGTATTTGCATAAGGCGATCTGATTGGCTGACGCCTCCCTTGGTGCTTGAAAAGTTGAGAAATGTTCAACTTTTGCCGCGAGCAACGCCAGTGATGTGACGCCGACGGACCCACAATTCAGTTCAGCAACGCATGACGTCACCCATTCTAAGTAAATGAGAATCATTAACGCCGACGCCCCGTGTGAATGTACCGTTACAGTATATTAAAGCACTACTGTGTTTTATAGTCTGTTTGCCTCTCTGTTATGGTTATGGTCTCTATGGTCTACAGATCATCTCTCAGTCTACAAACCATGGACAGTCTAACTGACATTAGAAATGTTCTCTCATTCTCACTAACCTTCAGCTCCTGTATTGTTGCTGTTGTTTTCATTGAGAGTATCATCTAGGGATTCCATTGAAGTTTTGTTGGAGATCGTCGGTTCTCCATCAGTCAGATCCACTATGGTCAGCCCATCCGTTTTATCCTTTGTGTTCACTGTGGCCTGAGTGCTGGATAAATTTGGTTGGTTTTCTTGTTTAACATCAGCTGATTCTGTAGGGAATGCAGTATGTGTAAGAATTTGTTTTTGGTTGTGGTTATTATAATAGTTCTCAATATCTAAAAGTAGGATGTCACACAAAGAAATATAACGTAGTAACAAGCATAATACATCATTTTTACATTATGTAAAATACTTCTTTTTTGCACAAGCTTACAAATTTTTCCATAATTGTAAAGAATGTAGTCACACATACAGGAGCCTGAAGTTCAGTTCAGATAAAAAGCAAAATAAGTTTGTATTCTATTCACACCAAAAATGAAATGAATATGTATATTCCAACCAGCTGTTGTTAATCGAAAAACAATTTTACGCTGGCACTGTTCAAATGTGAATACCCTTATACACTCATCAAATATTTAAACTTTACTATTTATCAGGGTGGCCGTGGGTCCTTAAAAAGTCTTAAAATATCTTAAATAACGTTTTCCTAATATAAAGCCTTAAAAAGTCTTAAAATGTCTTACATTTAGATTCAGTATGTCACATTACCGCAAAAATCTCTCCAGTCTGACGGACCCAGTGACTGTTTACAATCATCGGACAGATTAAAGATTTTTTCCCCCACTGTAGTCAACGCGTCACCAGAGAGAATTGCGGTAGCAGAATCCAGTCGAACACCAGCTGGTTGAGCAGCCTCCTAGCTACTTTAAATGGTTTAATGCAAGTTTACTGAAAAATGGCTGAAGAATTTTACCTGCCCTATGGGAAAGCTAGCTTGATTAAAACTTAAGTGACAAAAAAATAACTAGTACTCATCAAAACGTGAGAATGATTCTTCTGATTTTATTACATTCAGCTTAACATATCAATGTCGCACTGTTGAGGATTGTGCTGTCTTTCTCTCTCAGAGACTTTCATGGAGAAATCAAATCAAATAGGTAATGGCACACATAAAGAAACTCATAGAACAAACATACTGAGGTAAACATTTTAAATATTTAGTTTATTTATAACATGATGTAGTTAACACACCTTGACAAGGGGGCTATTTTGCTTTGGCAATTTTCACGATTGCAAATGTTACACTGATTTTCGTTCAACAAACAAGTAGTTAAGTATGTAAAGTTATTTACATTTTAGTCACAATATTGACTTCTATATTTTGTTCTTTCACCAACGGAAATATTTCCAAACAAAGATCAGAACAGAAGTATTGCACATTCTCCAAGCAACACTCCGCGGTGTTTTGTTACTGAATGAAAAATGGGGGTGGGGGGCGTTTGAAGGAATCGGTTGAATTAATGAACCACCTACTGGCGGTTTAGTCTCATGTTTAAAAGTATGCATTTTCCCCCAACATTTTATTTGTATATTCAAAATTGTATTTAAACATTATTTACTGCAGTTGTAATTTTGCAGTGTCAATTATTTAATTTGATTGGTAACAGCCAGTGTATATTGAATTTCTTGATCAATTGTAAGAATTTGTCATGAAAGATGATGCCTACATTTAATAAGTTTAAAAATATTGGCCTTTATAAAGGTATAACACCCTGGGGTAGATATTAAAAACATGCAGAATTAAGTATGTAAAAGCTGATAAAACAATAATGAAAGCCAGGAAACGGACTGAGACCCATTAGTTCCTAAAGAGGAACCAGTGGAGCTTGTCAATGACAGGCAACAGATTTTGGTGGGAAAAAGAACCATCCTGTGATTACAGGGTGCTTGAGAAACTGAGACCATAGTGAGTAATGCTAAGCCATTGCACCGCTTGCTATAGGCAAACAAACCCACTACACCCTTTTGTTAGTCACGTTTGTTACTTTTACGTTGTAATCTTGTCTAGCATTTTACAAGGTGTTCACAGCCTAATCCATAAACACAAGTACATTTGATGTTGTAACTGGCCTTAAATGAATCAATTCGATTTAAGAATGTAGGTACCTGTAGTATGGACTAAATACATAAATAAATCATCTTTTGTGTTCTGTAGTACAAGAAATCATACAGTTTTGGGATGATATGAGGGTGAATAAATTATGACAGAATTTTCATTTTTGGGTGAACTATCCCATTAACACCAGGATCTGGGCTAGTTTAACATGAATTCAGTCCAAAAGTCTTAATGCCATGTACTAAATTTACTAATATAAATTAACAGAGCATTATTCAGTTTCGTCCTATCCTATGAATACAATTTTTTTCTTCTGAATAAATTGTTATACCACCAACTCAGTGATGCGGTGCTTTTGTGGGGATATTTTGTATGGGATATTGTCTGCTAGTATGAAAAGTTCATTGTATATCGTAATAATAAATAGCATTTTTGACTGTTGATATTTTGTTTTCTTTTTACATTAAACACATTAAATAT
>JADLZN010003180.1:0-39955 GCA_018155175.1 Sinocyclocheilus anophthalmus
CTCCTGAATGAAGATCACAACAGAGAGTGGAGATGTGAAGTTACTCAGAGAGATCAAGTCAAGAGCTCCGTCACATACACTGTCAAGAGTTCAGGTGAGAAAACAAGCTCATCAATCAGTTATGGAAGAGTTTCTGTTAGATGTGCAATTATAATACTAATGCTAAAGTTATCTTGTGTGATTAAAATATTATTGTCATAATCTAGAGTTGTCATAATCTAAGCTGAACTAATATTGATCTTTCACAGCTCAAATTAAAACAGCGACAGCAGTTACTCCAGTCCACAGCACAAACTCTCAGGATCCCTCGACTACAAACACACACGTAACTAAAGGTACATCATCAGTGTCTTCCTCACACCAGTGCTTTACAGCGGCTCTCAGATACTGTTTTCTTCTTAAATCAGTCTCTAGATATAATGAATTCCTCTCTGAAGACATTAAGAGATGGAGTACAGGCAATCACCAACTGTTCACTATCAGTTCGAGAAACCGTTTATTTGCTGGTTTATTCTGAGCTCAAAAGAGTGCGAGAGACATTAACGCACTGATGCTGACTGAACACTTTGAGTAGCTCAACTGTCTGTATATCTGCTAAATTCTGCTGATCTTTACAGTTTTTAAAAAATGCTTACACACAGTTTTTGAAACGATGGCTCCATTTCTCTAAACTCTACACACAAAACCACAAAACACACACAACATGCAAAACATCACACATATGTTGCAAAAGCAAACACTTCTTTCAAAACTATTTTAACTCTTCTAATAATGGTATTTTTTTCCAAACGTAGTAACTCTACACACAAACATAAAGTAATTACCACATACCACACCAAACTCCCACAGATGTTAAGATGTAAGCTCATCCACTCTGTCATTGTTCGGGACATGCTTTGTTGACTGTTTGCTCTCTATTCACTGTGGGTGTCACTACAGGAGATGCATCAATTCACAGCTTTCTTCCTGAGATCCAGTCAAGTCACATCTCAGCTGATCTTCCTGAGTCAAGTCTAGTCACCGCTGATCTTCCTGTGTCAAGTCACAGCTGATCTTCCTGAGTCCAGTCAAGTCACAGCTGATCTTCATGAGGCAAGTCAAGTCACAGTTTATCGTCATGAGTCAAGTCATAACTGATCTTCATGATTCCAGTCAAGTCACAGCTGATCTTCATGAACCAAGTCAAGTCACAGTTGTTCTTAATGAACCAAGTCAAGTCACCGCTGATCTTCATGAACCAAGTCAAGTCACAGCTGATCTTCCTGAAGTCAAGTCCAGTCACAGTTGTTCTTCATGAGTCAAGTCAAGTCACAGTTGATCTTCATGAGTCAAGTCAGGTCACAGTTGATCTTCCTCAGTTAAGTCTAGTCACCGCTGATCTTCCTGTGTCAAGTCACAGCTGATCTTCATGAGCCTCGTCACGTCACATCTGGCCTGCCAGAGCCTCGACATATCTCCGCTGTTCATCCAGAGTCACGTCACATCACAGCTGATCATCCAGAGTCACGTCACATCACCGCTGATCAATACCAGATCAGTCAAGTCACAGTTGATCATCATGGGTCTAGTCAAGTCACAGCTGATCATCCAGAGTCCTGTCACTTCTTGTCTGTTGCACCCAGATCCTCAAGGACTGTTCTTCAGTATCCCAGACTGGTATCCAGCATGAAGGACCCACCACTGGTGTCGGCAAGTGCAGCTGGTATCCCTAAACCAGCACTCTTAAGCCCTCCAGTTCCTGAACTGTTTCCCCTGTCTGTAGTGCTTCCCACAATGGGGATCGCTTTATGGTGTATTTGGGCTGCGTACACCACCACTGAAACTTTAGAGACGGCGGCGGCCACTGCAATGTCTCCCGAGGTGGCGGCTAATGCTGCAGAACCTCCTAAGTGGGCGGTGCGTGCTCAGCTTCTTGCACGGGGTGGCGGTCCAGCAACGCACCCTCAGCCTGTCCTTGTCACGGTCGAGGAACCATTACTGGAACTCTTCCCCTATCCCTATAGTCTTCCTGTAGACCCTCCATAAGTGCTGCATCGCTGCAGAACCTCCAGTGGTGTCAGTGGTATCCACTTATGAACTCTCGTCCTGTTCTGTTCGCCAAGGAGACCGTTTGTGAACTCGTGGCCAGTCCTGTCACGGCTATGGAGGCCATCTGTGTCTCTCGTCTGTTCTGTCACTGCTATGGAAAGCCGCTTGGGGGGTGAAAGAACTGTCTTTCCCATCCATGAACCGTATATGCTTTGGTCTGTCTCCTGTGTCTCATTTTCCCCATGTCCCGTCTACCAGGGAGGATTCCTGTTCCAGTATCGCCCACGGAGGGCTCCTGTCCCGATTAAGCCCAATAGGGCGCCTGTTTCCCCGTCTCTAGTGTCGGCTCCACTCCGGAGCTCGCTCCAGTGTCTGCTCCAGCCCCGGAGCTCACTCCAGTGTTGGGTCCATCCCCAAGACTCACTCCAGTGCTATCTCCTCGAAAGTGCTATCCGATCCCCAGTACGCCCTGGAAGGTCTCCATATCCTCAGTTCCGCCCAGAGGGCTCATGTCCCTATTAGGCCCTAACCGTCTGCTCCACCTTGGTGCTCTGCTCTGCCGGCTTTGCTCAGTTCCCAGTCTCTCCTTTCCACAATGGACCTGGCCCTCCGTCCCTCCCCCTTTTCCGCCTCCACTCCACCGCCCTCCGGATTCGTAAAGGGTTTTGGGCGTCTGGAAGCCGCCCCTTGGGGGGGGGGCTCTGTCACGAATCGGTCCGTGGCCGTCCGGCCGATGGCCACTAGAGTCACTCTAACCATCCTTGACTCTCCTCTACACAGACTGTTACATGTCACTCCGGACTACAGTTCCCATCATCCATTGCACTTACACAGCTGAATTCACTGATCACACAGCCGTCACATATCACACGCTCACCTGAGAGCCATTACACACTCTATTTAACACTCTCTCAGTTCCTGTTCAGAACGACTGTTCTGCGTTTATCACTCATCTAGCGATAGCTGCATTACCGAGCCTAGTGTCTTGTTTTCCTTGTTTTCTTTGTCTTACCTTGTCTGTTTCCCCGTGTTCTGATCACTGCCTGTATACCTGGATTATCCCTTGAGTCTCGTCCAATTGGATACTGGTCGCCCCTGCCTGGATCTTTACCTTGTACCTGGATTATCCCTCTTGCCTTGCCATCAATATACCTGTTTGCCATTGTCTGACCTATGCTTGTTTTTGACCACGTCTCTTGTGAATAAAGCCTTGCAGATGGATCCGCACGCTTCCTGTGTTCATTCGGTTACACTCATATAGAACTGAGATAGTTAATAATTATTGAATGAGATTAGTCTTTAGGAGCTAATAAATAACTGGCCATTTATAATTACCAATTAATTACAAATCACAACATTTACGTGTCAGAAATAGTTGTGTTTTATTTACTCTGAACATTGTTATAAACTTTATTGTATATGTCAGACATAAAATATATTAAATAATTAAAACCCACATAAAACCCAATTGCTACTCAAGTGTTACCAAAACAATCTTCAAGAACAAAGTGAAATTTTTTTTCATGTTTTCGTTTTCAAATGTCTTGCATTACTTTCAGCATAGCTATTAATGATAGCCCATGTTACCATCATAACATACCAATATAATTAACCCTCTGGGGTCTGAGGGTGTTTTGGGCCCTGGAGAAGTTTTGACATGTCCTGACATTTGTGCTTTTTTCAGTTGCTAATAAACATTTTAATGACTAAGTTTAGTAGCACCATAATCAGCACAAACTGGGCTACAATAATATGTGAGCAGCATGTATGTATGTGATTGTGTTTTTGAGAAAACAATGTTTATGCGTGCTTAGTGAAAAACTAAAATTTTAAAGTCACTGAAATAAGGCCATAAAACACATACAGAATATTTGTTCACAGGACTATTGAGAACAGATCTTGAAGTCTAGAGTTTTTGCTTCAAAATTATGTGAAATCATCTTACTCACTCATTCACAGTAAACAATATATTGATTTAAATTTTCTTAGACACTTTTTGTGTAGAAAAGGTATTTGCGAGGTGGCGTGAATGTTCATGCATAATGCTGTGATTCACACCTTAGGAGACAAAGGCCTGCATAATGAGCTGCGTAATGAGCTGTCAGGTGAGTGACTGATAGGGAATTGCTACAAGAAATAATGAGAAAAAGAAATGTATCTATTTTTTTGTTTGTATTTTATTTAGAATATATATAACTATCACATCATTTTGGAAGTGTGTGCATCACATGGTCTTAGCTGTGGTCCAGGTTCCTGTGTGGGCAGGAATCTCAGAGCCCGTGGAACCATGTCAACATCAGTCTCTGTTTTTCATGACTGAGTTGGCTGCTTTGCTTTGGCTCTCTTTGCAAGTTTCTTTTGTTATTCTCACATCTGAAATAAAAAGCCAGCATGCTGTTTACACAAACTACATTATTAACATTATTCTGATGTTCACTGATACTAGTACTAATTTATCTAAACAAAGAACCCAATTACCACATAGCAAACATATTTTACCACAAAGTAACTAAATCAAATGAAAGTAACATCTGTAAAATAGTGAATGCACACTTACTCTAAAATTCTGAATGGAGTTGAAAACTGAACGAGTGCCCCCTTCCTATGAAAGATGCAGGTGAATGCAAGAGTGGTGAATTCCTCACAGTACCTTAGTATAGTATGCATAATTCATGAGAAAACAGAATGCCAATTCTTAAATTTTAACACTATCAACCACAAATAATATTACCACATATTCTGAGAATAATACAATTACTATACTGTGCACTTACTCAGTGTGATTTTCCAGCTAACTCAAAACTGAACGACGTGCGTGTGCTTTTCTTGTGCAAGATGCCGGTGATGCAACCACAGTCCTAAACGAAAATTAAAACAGTTTCAAACATTTCAGCGTCATTACTCTAGAAGACATGGGTATAGCACATTCAAAATATTTACACCAGAGCAGATCTTCATGAACAGAAGCTTAGTTACATTCATAAACACAAGCATGATTTGCTTGTAGGCCTATACAATCCAAAAACTAATTATAAACATATATAGCTATATTCGTGAACAGATAATATCCTATCACAGTAAAGTTTTGACTAATCATTCTTACTTACATTAGGCTAGTGACATTATAACTCACATTACTTTTATATTGTTGCTGTCTATTTTATAGAACATTAAAAAAAACATTCTGGCATCATGACATTTAGATGCTGTGAGTGAAACTTCATAATGTTTCACTTGATTATACATTTAGTCAGGAATTATAGTTTGGAGAAAGTCTAACTAGTAAAATGTGTACAAGTTATGTGAAACTAATACAAGTAGGTTAATAAAAAAGACTTACTCATGTTGTTTCCTGAGGTAATCCAAGCTTCTTGAGTGGAAATTCTGTCCTATTCCTCCTCAGCGTACGCGAACATACAGCTTGAGGTCTGCTGCTTTTTTTGCAGTGATGTGGTCGTTTACAACTCCCCGCTTCACGTGATGATTATATATCAATAGCTCCAACGCGGGGGCCCGTGGGGTCACATTAGATATAATGAGTTGAGACGGGAAAACTGGACATCGCGTTGGTTTCATATGGATTACTTTATCACAGAATATTTGCTTTCGATAAGACTTGCTTAGTTTAAAAGTAGACATGTCAAGCTTTCTAGATATATCTCTCATGTCTCTTTGTTGAGTATTTGCTGAGTTACAGTTCATTTTAATGACGCGTTTCTAAATAAAGATTAGCAGACCAAGGCGGCAGACTGCACACCTTGTTTGTTTTCTTTATTTTATAAATGCACAAAGTTTTGTTATTATGTGTGTATACAAATAAAATAGACCCTTTACAGATTCGATTTGAGTAGTGCTCTTATCTTAAATCAAACTGAAGTGTATTTAAGTTCTTTTCGTGGTTATCAGGAGAAGATGCCTCAAAACGCGTATCCGTGTTAATCGACTTCAGAGGGTTAAGGAGGCCATTTCTGAACAGCTGGTCTATCCTGTCACGGCCAAGGAGGTCGTCGTGGAGTTCTTTGCATGTCCTGTCACAGCCATGGAGGTCATCCCTGAACACTCTGCCTGTCATGTAACAACCATGAAGGTCGTCCCTGAACACTCTGCCTGTCCTATTACGGCCACAGTGGTCGTTTTTGACCTCTCTGTTGCAGTTCTGCTCTGCTGTGGTGGCCATATGCTCAGCCATGGGATCTCCGGTCCCATTTACTTTTCTGTGGTGGTGTTCTGTTCCGACATGGTGGTCTTCAGTCCCATCAGCTCTGCCCTGGCCATGATGTTAGACTGTGATTTCAGAGCGTAATCAATCAAGCGCTCAAATTAGATTCCTTCATTCCTTACACAGATAACTTTATACCCTTACTCTGTCACCATCTTTGCTGGTATTTTATAGGTCAGTGGATAAATACTTATAAATCCACTAGATGTCTTCTTGTTGGCATTGAGAGGGGCACACCAGCAGAGATGCATGATGTGTCATGTATTCAAAATGCCTATATCAGGGGTTTCTTAACCCTGGTCCTCGAGGTCCACCTTCCTGCAGAGTTTAGCAACACTAACACTACTGAACAAGCTAATAAAGGTCTTTAGGATTACTAGAAATGTACAGGCAGGTGAGTTTGATCAAGGTTAGAGCTAAACTCTGCAGGAAAGTGGAACTTGAAGACCAAGTGAGAACCCCTGGCCTAGGCTGTTTTCACACCAAGAAGCAATAACGATTATTTAACTGTAAAGATAAGTTCGAAAATCCATTCTAAATTTAATAGATAATAGTGGAGTTCACACCACAACTCTGGCCATACCAATATAGAGGAATGACAGCCTTCGAAAGCTAAAATTACACATGTGTCACCTACGGTCCTCGTGAACTTACACACAATGTGCAGGGCCATTGTCTGCAGACCGCAAGTTCACATGAAGTTGCTTTAGGTGATAATGACTGCTTTAGGTCTCTCCGTCAGATAACCTCACGTCCATGATGCGCCATTTACAGGTATTTCCCTAAACCGCCACACAGCTCATATATATTTTTGCCATGGGGTGAGAAGAACGCAATGATTACGAAAACGATTATTTATTTTTGATAATTATTATTTCATTTCAGTTAGTTTTTCAATAACTGTTGTTCGTTTCGTTTTAGTTTTTCATTTATTTTGATATTTTTATTTTATTTCAGTTTACGAAAATGTTTTTTGATCAATCGTTTTCGTCTTAGTTTTAGTTTTCCTTTACGAAAATAACCTTGCTGTGATCGCACATTTGAAGCTGCTAAAGACCTGTCAGGTAATGCCCCTGTGTTAGCTGCACCTAACTTCAAACTGTCTTTTAAACTACAGGTGGATGCAAGCCACTTTGGTGCGGGAGTTGTCCTTATTCAAGAAGATGCCCAAGGCATTTAACACCCTTTGTCTTATTTCTCCCACAAGTTCTCAAAGTGTCAACTAAACTATAGCACAATTGAAAAGAAAGCTATAGCTTTATTGTCGGCATTACAGCATTTTGAGGTTTATCTTGGGGGTAGTGCTCTACCCATATTTGTGTATACCATAATCCTCTAACTTTTCTGTCCAACATGCCTTCCTCTAAACAGCATTTGCTGCGCTTGGCTCTCAAGCTTCAAGATTTCAATCTCCAGATCCAGCACATTGTGGCTGATGCTCTATCCAAATCTGTTGGGATGACAGCTTAGGTGACATGCATGTTGGGATGGTGATACAGAAATATTATCGAACCCTGGTCTGGGTCTGTAATCTTAGTGGTGGGGGTGTTACAACCCAGGGTGTTCTATTTTTTATTTATTTTTGTAAGAAAATGCTTGAGTGCCCTGTGTTGTGCTCTCTGTTTCTCTCCCTCACTCAAGCTAATTACCAGCAGCTGCAACTTGTTGTGAACATGCCTGAGTGTGACCAAAAGAGTATAAATTGTGCCCTCAGATGATTATTTGCTGAGGATCACTTCACCCCCAGCATTAGACCTGAATTTGTCAGTGTGTGCGCGTTCAAGTGAGAGGCGGTGATTATTTCTGTGGTATAGTTGTGAGACCTATAGTTTGTTTTGCTGTGTGGCAGCAACTGTCTTTTAAGTGTGCTTACCAGTTTACTCTTGAGAGGATAATCAGAAACGTTTATCCTTGTGTGGTAATTAAAAGGTATTATGTAACTGCAGACTGACATTTTCTGTTGTATTTCTACCCATTTAGTGGTAATTGTGAAATGTACTGTAGGGAGAGAATGCCTTTTTCTTTGCGTATTTGTCACACTTCGCTGGCGCAAGTGAACGGGAGGAACGTGGAGACAAGGAGATCTCACAAAAACGAGAGTCTTTAATGATTCCAATGGGAGACACAGAGCACAAGGATGACGTTCAAAACAAGTAGACCTGACAAACACAAACTGAACAGACTAGGACTTTTAAACACAGGGCAATAGGGGGAACACAGGTGACATCAATGGAACATAATCAAACTAAACGAGTACATGAACTTGACCAAATAAGGCAAAACAGGTCCAATCCTGACATTTTCGCCCCCTCCCGGAAGGTGCGTCCTCGCCGTAGAGCTACAGAGAGGGGGAGGGGTTGGGAACTAAAAATGGAGGTTCAGAGCAGCCGGCAGACAGAGTCCAGGGAGGAGACGATGGAGCGAGGAGCCAGGGAGGAGACAAGAGGGGCTTGGTGCGGGAGGAGCCAAGCAGGACCCAGGCCACAGCCATGATGGCGACCCATGGTGGAGTCGACGGAGGGAGGAGCCATGGAGGAGGAATGGCCGCCGACTCCAGGGGGCCGACCAACGGCGGCGGAGCAGGTGGTGGAGGAGCCCTAGGCAGAGATGGAGAGTCAATGAGCCAGGGGGATGCCGAGGATCGGGGGGGCCAGGGTGGAGCCGAGGGCTCTGGCCATCGAGGCTGAGGCGGAAATCCGGAGATCCGCGGCAGAGCCGGAGCGACTGAGGACCAAGGTGGAGCTGGCGGGAGGAAGGAGCCCAATGGAGCCGGTGGGACGTGAGGAGTGGAGTCCTGAGGCGATGACGGGTCGATGCCCGACCAAGGCAGAGCCGGAGGGACGAGGGAGCCCGGTGGAGCTGGTAGACCGACGGGTGACGGTGAAGGCGAGGGAGCTAGGAGCCGAGGTGGAGCCACTGGGTCTACGGGCCAAGGTGGAGTCCGGGTCCTTGGAGGCGGAGGTGAGGGATTCTCCAGCCATGGTGACGATGGAGGATGGCAGACCCACGGGGCTCGCACCGTATTGATGTTGGGCTGAGGGCAAGCAGAGGGGCTGCCACACAACAGCAGTGGAGGAGGTAGGAGCGGGCGGGTTGGAGGGCATTCATGAGCCTCTGGGCTCTCAAGGCTGCCCTCAGGGATTAGAGCCCACTCCTGGCTGGACTGGGAACTGGGAGCCCCCTCAGGGCTGGACGGGACCAGCGGGGACGAAGGAGAGAGGAGAGGGGGCAAATCGGCTTCCAGCTCAGTTTCCCAGTCAATAAAGTCCCCTTCCAAGTCCAGCAGTCCCAGATATATTATTAGCTCACCCTCAGTCGCGGTGCAGTGGGCAGAGCTCCACTCCGCGCGGATGCATTCATCATCATGCCACAGCCCGAAGTCTATCTACCTCTCCTTTGGTCGATGGCATTGCGCCGCTCCCGCACCTTGTCTGACGGCTTGGTCTCTACTTCCGGGCGATCCTCCTTCAGGAAGCTCGCTCGGGCATTGTGCGCTGTCTCGTAGATTTCGGCGGGAATTGGCTCTCCGTCCCTCGTGGCTTGGCTTTAGCTCATAACAGCGGGAGAGGGGTGGGCTTGGGCTCTTGTCCGGAAGTGATCTGGCGAATCATGCTCGGGGAATGACGATGATAGGCTATCCCTGTTTTCTCGCCAGAATCCACTCCACAAAAGCCGTGAAATCCGCTCGAGAACCATCTTCAGACGATGGCGCTCTGCACACGGTGTTTAAACTTGCGTTGTAGAACGCACAGAGCCGGGTAGCTGGTGGTGTTAGCTAGCAGCTGGAACAGTCTAGTATGGTCCTTGAGCGATTTCTCCTCTTGACCAAATAAGGCAAAACAGGCACTGAAACACATGACAAAACAGGTCCAATCCTGAAAGTATTATCTTTTTTCCTCCTGTTTTTTGGTAAAAGAGGTAGCTCAGGAAAGGTTGTGTTGTTGATTTTCATCTTTGTTTTTGTGAAGGGAAGGTAGTTCCTTAAACTTTAGTTAGTTTGTGTTTTTTTAAGGCAATATTGTCTCCTAACGATTTATTTCCCTATATTTGTTAAACTTTTTGACAAACGAAGTTAATAACCATTTCTTACTCTTCTTTAGCATGGTTATGTTTACACTCTGAGGCTGAAGGGGGTTCTCCTCGTATTCTTTTTTTTTTAATCTTTGTCTGTTTGTTATCATATTTTCTAAGCCTTTGTTACCTCTCCTCCTAACCCCTAGACTGGGAGGAGAATGTAACAGTGCATAATTTAGTTGCATCAAGTGTAAATAGCACATTAAAGTTAAAAGTTACAACTTTTTTTTGTGTGCGCGCTGTACAGGTCTGATATAAAGAATGTTTTTGCTCAGGTGGCCGAAATGTCTGCATAATAGAGAAAAGTTTTGCTCCGCAAGAAAAAAAATTAGAGGGAACATTGCCCCCAAACATAAGATTGTTGTTTAGCATAGGTAATACATGCAACATAATATTAGAATAGGTACCCCTTATTTTCAAAATACAGTATAAATAATTTGTAATTTTCCAAAAGTTGTTACCCCTTTGTACCCCAAACTTCAAATATTGTTCCCTTATACCTACATGAAGGTACTGTATAGGTACACTATAATTACAAAAAAAGTATGCAGTAAATTCTGTTTACTGTTGTTGTTTTCTGTAAATTGCAGGCTGTAATATAAAGCTTTACCAAATGTTGTTAGAAAATATAGATGTTCAGCATGTAATTACTTCATGTTTCAAATATTAACCTTTATTTATGACTTTAAAGTGCTCATTGTTATTATCATATCATATCATATATCATATCATATAATTCATGATATGATAATTATTATAATATTATTTAAAAATATGAAATATAGTTAGTCATCATCAATTCATCTTTTTACAGTTCTTGCAAGGCAATTCCCCTTTCTCCACAATTTTCTGAAATTAATTCAGTGCAAACCAAATAACATACAGATTTTATCCATACATAAATTCAAATCGGTAATACTTTACAATAATGTTTCATTTGTTAAACTTCATTAAGTACATTAGTGAACATTTAACTAATAAAAGATAATACTTATACGCATTTATTAAAAATTAATAATGCATTATTAAAATCAAATTTTGTGCTTGTTAACATTAGTTAATGCATTGTGAACTAACATGAACAAACAATGAAAACTTTTATTTTTATTAACTACCATTAACACAAATGTTAATAAATTCTGCAAAAATATATTGTTCATAGTTAGTATGTGTTAACTAATGCATTAACAAATGACAAATGAGATCCCATTGTAAAGTCTTACCTTTTAATCTAGAATATTTGACCAAGAAATATAATGTAATGTATGGTAGTCGCAACTAGCTAGTGTACTTGGCAAAACATGACTGCCAACCTTAGTTTTACAACTCAGAATGTACAACTCAGAATTTTGAGCTGCCTCCACGATAACTGAAGCTGGTAATGTTGTTTGTGGAGTAGTTTAATCATCCTCTGTTGAGATCTTAAAATTTGATGTCTTCTTTTATTTCAGATTTGGCTGTGTGGCTTTAAGTCTATTGTAGTTGTTATATTTCATTTTCTGAGTGCAAGCATGATGTTGACCACGAAGCATACAAAAAAGTCTCTTAAGTTACACATCTTACAACAGTTTGCCTTTGGTAAAACGTATAGCAAAGTTTTCTCATTATAGCTTCTTTTATTGCTTGAGTTCTCAACCCATAAAGGACTGGGTTTATTAATGGGGTACAAATAAGGAAATACAAAGATAGTATAACACGAATAATGTAGGGCACATGTCTCATATCAAATCGGCTTTGCAAAAGTTCAAAGGAACTCCCAACAATAAAGTTAAATAATGCAATTAGATGTGGGACACACGTGCTAATGAGTTTGACTTGTCCTCTTTTTGACAGTTTCAAACAGATTAAAGTAATTCTTACATAAGAGTAGATAATTATAAAAAAAGGGAGTACAACCCCAAAGGCAATCATTGTTGAGCTATATATGTTGTAATATAAAATATCAGTGCATGCTAGTTTCACAATCGAGAAATTATCACAGTATACTTTTTCAATGATGACTCCACAAATGTCAAAGTTTGCTGTAAGTGAGAGAGTGATGGTCACTCTGAAAAAGGGCAAAAGCCAAGTTACTACAATACCCAAAATCACTTTTGTAGGAGTTACTATTTTGTCATACTTTAAAGGATAGCATATAGAAATATACCGATCATAAGCCATAACTGTTAGGTTTGTTATGTCACAACCAGCATAGGTATATATAAAGTAGATTTGCACAAGACAAGAAAACCATGTTATTTGATAGTCCTCCATCAAGAATCTAGCTATGATAAAAGGTGAAACTGCTGTGCCACCATATAAATTTATGCAAGCTAAATTGCAGATAAACAAGTACATTGGCTTATGTAGTTTTCTTTCAAGACATACTATACAGATGATCAGTCCATTAGCAATGATGATGATTGGGTAAAGTAAACCCAGCACAACAACAAAAACATATTTCAGATCATGTATTTTGTTATATGCATCCAGTGTGAAGGAAATATTAGGTGTTGCACTTTGCAGCATGGCCCTGTAAATACATAAACAACAAAGGAAAACAAGGTTAAGGAAATATTACTTTAACATAAAAAAGTCATTATTCACATAATATTTTGCAGAATTTAATTTCTTAAAAAAATAATAATAACATTAATTTAAAAAAATTAAAATTGATAATCTTACAATTTCTAATATGTCAGTCAAGCATCCGTTTGAAGACAGTCTTTCTTCATATACTTGAAAAGGAATGTTGAATTTGTGGCATGGGGCAGTATTCCAAGCTTTATTTCACAGGCCCTTGCAAGGCCTAGTGCCCCGGGTTTAGTATGCTTCGCGCCCTCCACACACAACTATCCAACTCACCAGAGTACTAATCACGCTCACCTGACACTCACTGCACTGCACCAATCACAAAGCCCCCAGCAGTCACGCTGTAACTGTGTCTCATTTTGAAAGATGCATCCTAAGTAGGACGTATCCTCTGAAGGATGTGGTCTACAGAGTGTTCTCAACCTACAGTAAAATAGATACCTCATGTACATTACACATGTCAGGGCAGTCGTGGCCTAATGGTTAAAGAGACAGACTGGCACATGAATGTCATATCTCCGCAGGTTTCAGTCTCAGTACCTTAGGCAGGTATTTCTGGCTAGAGCGGGGTTTGTTACTATGTGGCCTTGATGCCGCTCTCTCGTACCACTGCCTCTCAAATTAATCAGATGTACTTCCACGCCTACCCAGGTGAGACCCTTGAGCACGGTCACATGGCTTTGTTGCCCACTGTCTATTGTGTTTGTGTACCCGTATTGGATGGTTTAAGTGCAGGAGAGCATCAATTTCTTTTAGTATGGACCCCATACTTGGCTACACATCACTTTTCATTACACACTCACGCCTCTCGCACACTTTAAATGAAAATTAATTCTGAGATGAATTTTAGGAGAGTTGTAAACTGTGAAAAAAAACAAAATATGTATTTTGCGACTGTAATTGTATTACTTTATTTACTTTTTGATGAGTTCTGGTGTAGTTCTTCCAACAGCAGATGCCTTTTAAAGAGATGAAGGAGAAGAATTTGAATTTGAAGAAGAAGGGAAAAAATGTATCAGCCATTGAAGATTTGAGGTTGTAGGCTAATGAGGCTATAATTATGAACTTATCTAATGAAATATAGTATATATTAATTATAATTTTATTATAGGTGTTAAAAAGTGCTACAAATTACATGATTTTATTATGTCAACCATGAAGAAAAGCATCAGTGTTTGAGATATCTTATCTACACCAATTTTAATACAAATTATAAGCTTTTCTTTGACAATAACTAACAAAAATAGCATTACTTACAAAAGGTTGTATTAATTAACATTAGTAAATACAACAGTTTACATAAACAATAAATAAAAAATACTGAACACTTGTTATCCTGTTTACTACACCTGTACATTAAACAGAAATGAACTATCGACATATGGTTTGCGTTGCTATGTTTGAGGCCGAGTACATGCAACCTCCAGAGGGTGCCGCCTCAAAATGAGACATATCAGCGTTTAGGCCTGGCCTCCACGCACACAGCACCTTGGTTTGTCTTTATCCTACTTACCGCGTTCATAATCCTTCATTTGACACTCCATGCTACATGCCTGCCGCCGCAGTGTTGAAGTCCTTGCAAATTCCATCATAGCAAACGCACACTTGGTTTTTCTCCATAGTTCAATATGAATTGTCATTTGTCAGCCGTTCACATCGCATTGTCTGTTTTGCTGGTGATCGATCCCTGCAAGACAAAATACTTGTGTTATAACCCAAATCTTTTGATTGGAATATATGGTAATGGCCTCAGAATGATGTCAAAGGGTATGTTTCAATATGCAATGTCATAAAATGCAGACCAAGGGTGCTCAGAGTCAAAGCCACATGTATCTATGAATAAAATCTATTGTTTACCCACAAAGTTGCTTAACAGTAGAACTAACAGTCCCTAGACAAACCAATGACTCAGTGAATCATATTACATTAATGTATATACATTATTCCAAGTGTTTACTGCGGCTCGTGCAAAGATGATTTTGATTCAATGTCACTGATGTAACATGTTTTAATAATATACACTTATTTTTGAAATTAAATAAATGCTTGTCACAATATATTGACTACTATTTTGTGTGTTGTAAACATATAATTGCTAGTATACATCTGTACACAGCGCAATTGAGTGCGAAGTAAGAACATGACAGCAGGTGAAATAAATATAAAAAGTATTGTTCAGATTGCGGGGGGGGGTGGGGGGTGGTGGGGGGGGGGGGGGGGGTTGGGTTAGGGTTAGGTTAGGGGGGGGGGGGGGGGGGGGGGGCGGGGGGGGTGGGGGGGGGGGGGTGGGGGGGTGGTGGTGTGTGCCGGGGGGGGTGTTGGTTGCAGCGGTCTGAATCGTATTACACCTAGTAATAGTCCATCAAGAGATGCTAATACAAGTTTGTGATTATGTATTAGTCTTGGCTTTCTACCCCAGCTGCAATTTCCCCCAAGCGATTGTCTAGCTACGTAGATGTCATATCCATAATGTAAGTACATAGTTTTCTGTACGATGGGACTTGACGTATTTAAGATGCTTTTGGGAAACCCGGGCCCTAATCTTTTTTAACTAAGACATGTTTTGTTTCATAGTGTGGCACTTCTGTTGATTGAAGGTCCCCATACATCATGCTGAAACCTGTGCGTATGATAAGGTTTCACCGATTTTATTTTGAATTGGCAATTATTCCAACTGAGTTTATTAGTGTTTCAGGTTGAAGGTCCATCCAACAGTTGAGGAGGATGAGAGACTGTGTCTATGTAGTTTACAACTGTTGTGGATGGCCGCGAGGTAATCACAGATTCCATGTTTTACGTATATTTTCAAAGTTCTACCTTGTGTTATAAGGTGCTAGATAATTGGTGTGGTTGTCCAAATATTATTTATCTCAAATGTCTGCCATCCCTATAGAACCCCTGCAGCTGGACCACATGTGACACGATATCGAGTAAATGGTTAGATCATTTTTAAATTACAACCACAACGTTCAAGATCATTCAATCAATGATCTATTAAATTTCTGTGATTGCTACAGAACCCAGATAACGTCCAGTTCACAGATGGACGTACTAGGCCACTTCGTGTTTTCTCCTGTCCTGAAGGAGGGAACGGAGATGTCATGTGCTGTAGTGATGACGATGGGATTCTTCACGCTGAGGATCCTAGCCGTGGACACGGCATACTCAGTCTTTGTACAGCAACTGTGCGGAGTGTGGACGTGATTGATGCGACATACCTCGGCTGGTGACTGGCCGTGTATCATACGCACCTGAGCGGTGTCATTTGGAACCCCTACTCTGTTCTTTTCGGGAGCCAGGGTGATGGCATCCACTATCCTGTGGGCCATCCTCTGCTTGGAGACAGCTTTCCCCTTCTGCTGTCCACCATAACAGACAAAGGGCTGTTCTGAAGTCCTAAAGCTCTGAGTTCTATCCACGTACTGTCGCAGTGCACGTACAAGACAGAGCAAAGCTAGGGCTGCGTCCTTGTAGCCTCCTCCAGGGGCAGCGCTTGCAGTTCAACCACCTGTTCCCTGAAGAGAGTGTAGTTGAACCTTTGTGCTTTGGGTGCGGCTGGCTTGCTCCGGACGGGTGCCAGGGTCTCAGTGTTTCACTTGGAATCACCAAGCCAAACTCAGGCACGATTCGTCAACACAAATGCCTGCAGGTTCCCCACTCCTCTTGTCGGGGCCAATGCAGTCAGGAGTAGGGTCACTCATAGAATAAACTTCACGTCGACTGACTGCAAAGGGCTCGTAGGGGTGCAGCTTGAGGCTCTTAGCACCAATGTCAAAGCCCAATAGGCATGGCGGGAGGCCTGAGGATTTAACCGTCCTGGCCCCCTAAGAAACCTTACTACCCTATCATGACTTCCCACTGCTCTCTCATTCTCTGAGGGTGGCGGTGATGAAAAATGCCAAAACATAAAAAGACATGGCAGCATGAACCTTAAGGGTGGAAAAATAGGGGTGTAGGGACAGGAACAAGTGCCAAAGTAGTGACGGTCCGAGGAAACCCTATGAACTGCAAACAGACAGAGGGAGAGATGCCAATGCTGAAGAGCAGTGGAGTACGTACTGTCTGTGCGCATACACGACATCCTACACCGGAATCGGCCTACCCTGCGCTAATGAGTGGAGACTACGCATAACCCCATTCGACGAACAGGTTCCACTTTTAGCGCATGGCCTGTCTCGTGTATGGAGCATCGCGCTGAAGCGTAGTGAGAGCTACCTCCGGGGTAGGTCACTTAGAACCTCTGCGTCCCGTACAGGGACCACACATGGAGTTCCCACAGGTCTGTGCCAAAGGGTGCCCCATTTTTCTGAGAAAGAAGATCCTTCCTCAGAGGAATCGGCCAGGGAGGGGCTGTCGTGAGGAGCATGAGTTCCAGGAACCAGGTCCTGTTGGGCCAATATGAAGCCACTAACAAGACCTGCTCCTCGCCCTCCCTTATCTTGCACACAGTGTCTGTGCGAGCAGGCTCACTGGGGGGAATGCATATTTGTGCAGGCCCCGGGGCCAGCTGTGTGCCAGAGCATCCATGCCAAGGGGTGCCTCTGTGAGGGAGTAGAACCACTTGCAGGTCGTGAGGAACTGTCTCCAATCATTCGAACCGCCTGTGCCTGGTTTTTGGATCTCTCCCACAGGTCTCTCCTGGAAGTGGTCTTCGCTCGGAACAGCTTGCTTTCCACGTCCCCGATTGAACACTCCCGGGATGGATGGCATGAAGAGATCCTCCACATTAGTAGTTGCAGGCAAGTTGCGTACATGCTACCGGTAGCGTAACCGCTTGCCGGGATTTTGAGTTACTACGCAATGGTTGCAGTGTTGTCCGTGCGGACCAGAACGTCCCTGCCCCAAAGGCGCCATATCAGGCGGTTCAGGGCAAGGCGTACTGCTAGCAACTCGAGGCAATTAATATGCCAACACAGTTGGGGACCCGTCCAAACCCCTGACACTGCAAGACCATTGTACGTGGCCCCCCAGCCGGTTGTTGAGGCATCCGTGCAAACCACAGCATGCCTTGATCCTTGTTTCCGGGGGCACCCTGCCCGAAGAAACGAGGTATCGGACCACGGGGCTGAAAGTTCGCGCGCCCGGTTTAATCTGACCCGGCTGTAACGCAGCGCCACACCCACCTCGGACTCAGCCATGGAGCCAGTGCTGAAGCGGTCTCATATGGAGCAGCTGCAGCCAGATGCCCCAGGAGCCTCTGAAAGAATTTCAGTGGGACCGCCGTCCTGCCTAATAACATCTTGAGGCAGTTCAGCACCGACTGAGCACGTTCCTGCATGAGGCGTGCTGTCTGCTCGACCGAATCATGCCGAGAAAAGAGATCCTCTGCGTCTGGGAGAGTTTGCTCTTTTCCCTGTTGACCTGAAGCCCCAACTGGCTGAGGTGGCTGAGCACCAAGTCCCTGTGTTCGCACAACACATCCTGAGACTGAGCTAATATGAGCCAGTCGCCGTGGTAGTTGAGAATGCGCACCCCCCGTTCTCGTCAAGGAAGCAGTATCCTCCATCTCCGGGTCGCCCGTCTCAGGGCCTCTTGCACTTGTGCTTGCCGTCAGATTTGGGGGGGCCTGTACGGGTTGGGCGTCCTGCCTGCGACCGGCTCCACGACGCTGCCTGGTGGAAGGCTGCTGCTATGTGGGAGAAGGGGCAGCCGCAGGGGGGTGCCCACGGCGACGAGCAGGCTGAGGGGCTGCACCCGGGATGGAAGCATCAGGTTTCCTCCGGCGCATGACGTGTTTGATCGCCTCAGTCTGCTTCTGTGCCACCGAGAACTGCTGGGCAATGCTCTCGACCGCGTTACCAAAGAGGCCGGTCTGGGACCCGGGACAATTCAGGATCCTGTACCTTACATCTCCTTCATGTTGGAACATTACGTTGAAACGCACGCCCAGAACTATGCGGTCACCTTCGTCGCTCGAAGCGCGAGGTCCGTCGCAGCATGCGGTGAGAGCGGAGGAGCTACAAGGCTTGTTTCGGGCAGTAAAAGGTGCCTTCCACGATCTTGTGATCTCGTCCTCATGCACTTCCGGGAAGAATGGCACCAGAGGAGGGCGCTGACAATCAGCACGACCCCCACAGAGAAACCATTCATCCAGCCTCGAAGGATCGGGATGCGGTGGGATTCCACTCGAGCCCGACACTCTCGGCGGCCTGGGAAAGCATAGCTGTCATCTCTGGGTCTGGCTCGGACAACGCTGCCACACCTGAAGGGAGCAACACAGCCGGGTCCTCATCCCTGGAGAGAGAGAGCTCGCCCTCCCATGCAGCGATTGATATCTGCTCTCGAGGGGGCGAACTGAAGGAAACGGTCGGATCCTGTAGAGAGGCCAGCACTCCCCTCCGTCTGCTCCAACGGCTGCGGATTGCTTGAGTGGTGACTAACTCCCTCTGGGGAAGCCGTCACCGTGATCCTCAAATCACCTCTGACTCCGCTGGATGCAGCGCCGCCCCGATTGCCGTGACGAACACTGGATCGCGGCAGAGGGACCCCACCACGTTTGACGTAGCAAAGTCTACAAATAGAACATGCACCATCCACGAATGCTTGCTCAGCGTGCTCAATGCCCAGACACTTGAGACAGCGATCATGACCGTCCCGAGGCCCCAGAAAGCGACCGCACCCAGAAAGATGATAAGACATCTTTAAAAAGACGTGATCACCCGTGTTGCTCTTTTAGAGATTGTTCTAATAGTGCTGAAGCACGCAGGGGAACTGGCCACCGCACACTCCAAGTGTGGCTGTCTGCATGAAAGACGATCTTTTTCTTTCTCTCCGTGAGACTGCGACCACCGCTGCAACGCCGTAATGCCCACACTCGCTCTTGCAGTCACTTGAAGAGGAGAGCAGTAGTGATGCACCACTGCTCGGCTCTGAAGCGAAAAGATGAATTAATGTGGTGCACCTGCTGCCTCTTATACTCACGCGGTGATCAGCTGCAGCTGGATGCAATAATCGCATGCCAATGTGCATTGGCTCCTTTAGTTTACACTCGAAGTGGATTGGACACTCTGGCGAGATCCCAATTCGTTTACACTCGAAGTGGATTGGTCTCTCTGGCGAGATCCCAATTCGTCGGTCATCACCGACGTAACGTAGAGAGTGACCGACTGAAAGGGAACATAAAGGGAGTCTACAAACGCTATATGCCTCTGTCTGGGGCTTCTGATAGGGAGTCAAGAGATTAGGCAGGCATGCATGTCCCTTGTCTCCCAGCAAAACTCCTGAGAATTCAACTGCATAGATTAGAATTATTATTTTTATTTTCATTTTTTTATAGAAATTGGTGACAATATTTTAAGTTGCTGGGAAAGAGAAGAGGCCCGAAAGATTCTGGAATCATGCACAGAGCCAGGCCATTTGGACTCTACATTTGTGATGATGCAATCTGCATCACAGATCATCTAAAGAATTAAAAATGTAGGTCACTACACTGGAATTATATAGATATAAAGCATATATAAAATGAGGATTGTAACTACATTTATTTGTAATGAACAGAACACTGCTGCCCAGCTTATTGTATAGAATAATAAGTGCTACAGTATAGCCTACAATATCATCTCAGTGGGACTGCACCTGTACATTGATGCTGTGTAAAGATATCCTGTTAACAAAGTATGCTTCATGTGGACCAGACGGACACTTTATATGCACATGGGTGCAGTTCAGAGCACCAATAACATTTGGGAAACCTAGAAAATGTAGGTGTTTGGCTTACAATTGTCATGTGTAACATTAACAGTCAAGAAATATTTCCACTTTCTATAGTTATTATTTTAACTTACCAGCAATTCCATAAAAGGCATGTTTAATGGTACAAATCACTCTGTGGCCAGAGAATGTGATGAACACATTAAGTAGTATTTTTAATGACAGGTACACCGTTTGTACAGAGCGGCAAACCGATACTTTGCTGATATTCTCTGCATCTCTAGTTGTGTAAAAAAATGTTCTGCTGGCAAAAAAGTGCAATACACACAGTCTGCTGGACTGTGAGTGCTTTATTGCATGTGTTATTTGCAATTTGTGGGCTTAGTAATCTACAAATATAGGCAATCCCTTCTCTCGAGGACCTATACCACTCATACAGGTAGTTGTCAGGAAAAGCCAATGGGTCTGACCTGTCCCTGACAGTACTGTTTGAAATGCCCTGCGTACGATAATAGCTCCCTCATCCACCACCTCATCAATGAAAGGACAAGTCATGATTATTAAAGTCCGAAACATGGGTTGAGCTCCCTATTTATACACCTTTAATTAATTAATTACAAAACTCACACCAACTAAACACATGTAACTTTACTTCTTTACATTTGTTACTGTTTTTGTACCTTGTAATTTCTTACATTTATTAGTAAAGTACACATCCTTTATTTTTTTGGAATAATAGTGGTTAAGTGAAATAAAATGGCATCAAATTCCTAGCAGGTGAGTGTTAACGGTATTCTGGTTAAGCATCAACTAAGGCTTAGCCTGACAGTTTGCCTGCCCCGGACCAGGCATCTAGACATCTGAAAGAAATAAAGTCAATCTGGTTAGTAATAACTGAAGCTGGCAATGTTGTTTGTGGAGTTGTTTAATCATCCTCTGTTGAGATCTTGAGACATTTAATGTCTTTTATGTACAGTTGATTTCGGGCTGTGTGGCTTTAAGTCTGTTGTAGTTTCTGTATTTAATTTTCTGAGTGCAAGCATGATGTTGAACCAGCATCACATTGTAACATTGATTTAATTGCATTACCATAGTTTTTTGATGAAATATCCACATTTTTTTAACAATAATTGCGGGTTCAAATGTGATGTTGATTTAATGCAGTTAACATACATTAGCATTGATTTAACATTGTTTCAATAGTTGCTTGCTATCTGGGCAGTGGGCTCCCGGCCGTGAATAAACTTTTATTCCTGCAAAGAGCAACTTGGGAGTCATGTCTGGTATGTACTGCACAGCTGAGGAATATAAGTTCTAAAAAGTATATGCTCAGAGGACTACAGCAGAGACAGTGTTAGTGTAGGAAGACTATAGACCCGCACTCGGGTTGAGGCTGTAATACTCATAGTATTAATGATCATGTGTCGGACCAGCGTACACCTGAGAAGAGCGGTGAGAGTATAGATGCTGAAGTACTCATGTGTGGTTTGAGGTAGTGATAGTAGCTTCTTGACAGAACGCCGTCACCATACTTCAGTAAGGGGAAGTATTGGATTGTATTTAACTGGTACTGTAGTATTGTGTTGTGTTATTGATAACTGGAGGTTGTCTGTATTGTCCGTGGTAGAGAAGTCAGATTAGTTTTAATATTAAGATGTATTCGTAATGAGAATTTTCATGACAAAAGTCACTGTCAAGTTCACTGTGTGTAGTGCATTATGACGTATGGCCTGGTCAATGTCTCCTCCGTGTTCTTGGGATTTATGAATAAGGTGCTTCGGGAGTATCTCCATTGTTTCATCTTGGTTTATATCGATGACATCCTTGAGTACTCCTGAAATCTGGATAGACACTGTCAACAGGTTGCGTTCATGTTTGAAAGGTTGAGAGAGTACCAGAAAGCCAAAAGAATGCTCATTCTACCAAACTGCCATCCATTTCATGGGATATTACATCAGCCCTGAAGGTATTCAGATGGATGAGGAGAAAGTGGAAGCGATTTGTTCCTGGCCTAGTTCTATCAATGAATTGCAATGCTTCCTGGGCTTTTTCCTTAATCTGAAAATGTCCCTGTTCAGATGCTGTACTATAATCTAAAGAGGGCTCTGCTTTCAAGACAACCCTGAAATATTGGTTAACTAAATCAGATTTATTTATAACATCTGTCAAAATTATGACAAGCTAGAATATAAAATAAGTTAAATGCCTGACTTTAAGTTAGTCAAACTATTCTTAGCATGATCATGAGGATTTTGTTTTAACATTTAAGCATGATGACTAACCATAACTTTTTTTCATATTTACAACTATTTGTGGCTGGATCTTTCACAATAATGGAGCAACTGCTGAGATACTGTTACAGAGTGAGCAGAGGAAACATGCGGATCCATATGCAAGGCTTTATTTGAAGACATGGTCAGAAACAGGCAGGGTCTAACACTAGCAAACAGATATAGCACAGGCAATACACAAGAGAAGTCCGGTAAAAAGGCAAGGGTCAATCAACAGCGAACGTAATCTAGAGGGCAAGGCAAACGGTAATCCAGGCAGACAGACGATACTCCAGGCGAGGTACATACAGAGTCTGAAACGGCAATACAAAGAGGTAATCCAAGACAGACTATAATTCCAGGGCAGGCAACAGACAGACAGGACGAGATAAACAGACTAGAATACAGACTCGAGTAACTAGACTATGAACAAGACTAAACTAGAAACAGGAAACTCGGAATGGCTCCGTAATGTAGCTATCGCTTGAAGGGTGATAAACACTATACAATACTCGGCAGTGAGGAAGAGGAAGTCCATGGTTTATGTAGGGTGTTTGATTGGTGACAGCTGTGTATGTAATCAGTGCAATGGATAATGGAAATGTATCCGGGGTGACATGCAACAGTTTGTAGTGTGACTGTGTTGTGCAGATCCAATGTAATCGGAAGGCAACATCTGTTGGCGAGCAGACGGAAAACCACGGACCGGATTTGTGACAGATACGTCTTTGAAACATGTGACATCAATACCCAACAATACAAAACACAACTGTAACAAAGTTTGTAGATCGGGAAGAAGGAGGCGGAACCGGCGAACATTCAAACAAAACTTTAATAAAATAAACACAAAATAGCACGACAGCCCCTCACGGACGACTGCCGCGCACAAACAAAACCAAAACACAAAATAAAATCCAGACCTGATCCTCTCTCGTCCTGCACTGTCATCACTCCTCCTTTTATCCTTACGGAGCTCCTCCGTGAGACTCGAGACAGTGAGTGGCGCAGGTGTCGCGCATTAGTATTTACTCCACCGGCCTCGCTCCGTTCCCGCGGCTCTCGGCCCCGCCCCACTCATCGCATACCCCCATCGCCCCTCGCAGGCCAGGGGGTACACCCGATAATGCGCTCTATTCCCCCCCCCCCCGATCACGGCGGCGCGGCTTCCTGGGTAAGGACAGACAGACGGGGCGAGAGAAAAGGAGACGGAAGGATGAGGAGAGACAGAGATGAGAGGGGAGAGAGGAAAAAAAAAAAAAATTCTAGTTCCGGTTCCCAGACACAATGCCGCTCGGCCCTCCACCAGCTGGGTAAGCTCTTCCGCGATGCCTAGTGGCGGCACTGGATAGCCCTCGGTGGACGGCGACGGCTCCTCCGGGTTCGGGAAGCTGGCAGGAGTCCCCCTTTCCCTGCTCCTCCCCATCATGGCGGGTGACAGCTGGCTCCGGCCTCAGGTGAACGGCGGCGACCCCTCTGCTCCCTCATGGATGGCAGCCGTCCCTCCACAGCCCAGGTGGCCCGGCTGCGAGTTCGTCCGCCCCCCGCGGCAACTCACTCCAGCCACCGCCTCGAGCCTCCATGGCGGCAGACTGCTCCGCCATGCTCGATGGCACCGCGGACTCACCCCAGCGGCGAGGGATCTCTGGCAGCGTGCCCCTCCTTCCTCCCGGGTTTCGGCACCAATGTAACAAAGTTTGTAGATCGGGAAGAAGGAGGCGGGAACTGGCGAACATTTAAATAAAACTTTAATAAAATAAACAAACACACGACAGCCCCTCCGTGACGACTGTCGCGCTTCAAACGAAATACCAAAATCACAATATCAAATCCGGCCTGGTCCCTCTGTCTTCCTGTCGTCACCCTCCTTTGTATCCTTCGTAGCTCCTCCTGAACTCCGAGACCCGGTGATTGGCGCCTGTCTCGCATTCGCAACATTTACTCCACCGGCCTCGCTCCGTTCCCACGGCTCTCGGCCCCGCCCGTCTGTCACAACCAACAATGAGTAAACACTAAAAAAAATAAAAACACACTTACAACGATTACAAAATAAACAACACAAACTGGAACAGTGACCCAAAACAACTTCAAGAGTAGAATAAAACTGACAAAATAAAAAAAAAACTCTACATCATGATCTATTCTGCTACATTTGCAAGCTGGTTTCCTTCAGAGTACATATGCCCTGTAGACACACAGTTACGGGGTTGACGAGACGTGAGACGTGTGGATCCCTCTGCAAGCTTTTATTAAAGAGACGTGGTATAACAGGCAGGGTCGAACAATGGCAAGCAGGTATATGGTGGGCAAAACACAAGAGTAGTCCTAGGGTTAGCGTAGGTCACCGATCGGCAGACAGAATCACAGGGGCGAGACGAGAGGGAGAAATCCAGGAAAACAGGCGAAAGATCAGGAACCACAAAAACAGGCAAGGCAAAACAAGGAAAACACAGAAACTCGGAAGGAAAACATGGAGACTCGGAAAGGGGTACAGGCTAAACAATACTCAGCAGAGAAAGGTGGTTTGAGTGGGTGTTATATTGTGAGTGAGGTGATTAGAAACAGCTGTGTTCAATCAGTGCAGTGTGCAAATCGTGCAAAAAATGATGAGATATGTAGTCCAGGGTGCCATGCAACAGTTTGAGTTGTGCGAGAGTCAATGTAAAGGAAAGGGTGACCTCTGGTGGTAAATAAACGGAAGTCCATGGACCAAATTCGTGACACACAATATGATGCTGTTTGTTTACAATACATTTCTGAGAGTGCAGTTAGATACAAAATAAGTCCCACTGTGAAATTACTGTGAAAGTCATGCAATTATTAACCTGGAATATACTGTCATTTCACACTAACATTTTTAACAGTGTGGGGCTTGACAATGAAGAGCTGACACACGTGGGAAAAGCTTACCTGTCAATAAGAAACTTCGGCAAATTTGCTGCTCAGTATGTGCCAGCTAATTGTGTTTATTTGGGGAGGCATTCACTTGTCACTCGTTTCATGAAATAGGACAAGACAGTTAATGCCTTTCTCCTGTACCTTCTTTGGACTTATTCATCATTGTAGGATCTATGTCTCACAACGGACCCACCTACATGTTGGAGACACACATCAAACCCTCACATTCCATTGAGACAAATCGAAGGACTCCTATCCAACAGATGCAGTCGTAAAACTCATCCAGGGTCAGTGAAGGTGAAGCATTTCCTGGACTGTTTGGCTATCTCTCAAGATACGCTAAAAAAAACAGTACTCTCACAGTGCTTAAAAGCGTTTTACGGGCTTTCAAGGACCAGACAGGGATACCCCTGACCATTTGACGCATACATTGCTAAAATCCAATCAACAAAAGAGACAATTTTTTAGCTCCCTGTCCAGCAGGAGATTCTCCAGCAGACTCTCAGATCTGAGCTGAGAATGACCGAAGGACCCTTCCCTTTTCCCCCTGCATTCCAAAGGAAAGAGACAAGATTTCTTTTGACAATCATTGCTAATCATTGAAAGTATAAAATTACCAGAGCATAGAAACACAAATAGTAGGTTGTATGTTGTGTATATATATATGCTTGACGTGTTTCATGTATTCGGTGCAACTTTAACCATGTTTAATTACCCCTTTTTAGAAAATAGGATCTTAACGTGTGTTAATGTGTGAAGTTTAATCTTGAAACGAATGGAAACCAGAATGCCGAGGTTGAAATGAAGTAAACTATTAATATATGTACAATATTTGCATTAAGAAACTTTATAAGACGTTCAACATTGTATTATTAGTGCCCATATACTGAGGCCTCCTCTGGTTAATAGTATTCAACGCTCGCCTTGCAATAAGCCATTGAAGTCAGTGTCATGGGACGAGACTATGCCACAGAAGCAAAAACCCAATGCATGACGATTAGTTTCGCTTGCTGTTTCTTCGCTCTCTTTCTTCATTCTTCTCTCCTGCCCTGTGCTGTGTTAGAGCCCCCCCGTGTGCTCACGCCTTACTTCAAAAGCGACCAGCCATCTCAAACTCAAACACTTCAGTGATACTTCGTTGAAATCTTCAAAGAACTTAAAGTCGTGAAACTAAGACTTTCAGCAGAACTGCTCACGCCTCTGCTTCATCACAGACCAACAAGGGGTTTCCCAAAGGACGTCATCCCGACGTCACCGACCAATCAGTAACGGGGTTCCCTCAGAGACATCCCGGAAGCCCGCATCAGCCATGGAATCACCTCAGCTGTCAACCAGCAAAACGCAAGTACAAACAAGATCTTTGATCTGTTGAACTGGTGAATTTAGATAAGCAGTAAAATTTAAGACAAAATTCTCTGCTCTGTAAATTCTTAAGGCGAATTTACATCACTCGTGAAAACGAGGTAGAACTATGAAACTCAGAACTCCGTTAACATCATTTTCTTTCTCTGAAACTGTATGTTTGTGTGTATTTGTGTTTTAGCTTAGTTGATGTAATCTAGAATAGCCAATAAATTTCATGTTTCATTTATAAATAATCGATTGTCTGGTGTCATATAATTTCAAGGTCAAATCTATTGCCAAAAGATCCTTTGCTTGCTACCTAGCTCGTAGCTTACTCATAATAATTACCTCTCTTAAGAGCTGACAAATTATCATAATTGTATTTCACCCGTGGCCAGGGAGAATACAAAAATTACATATTCAATTGGTAATATACACTGACATCAACTTTTCGCTGGCCGAGTAGCTGATAGAGTGTAAACTATCAAATTTAGAAGCAATTCGAATCAGGTTGAATTAGGCTTTGCAAATCCGAGTCCTATCAAAACCTGAATCAATAATAATAATTAATTCCCTTACAACTGAGTTAAAATTCCTTACAGCATCTTAGATTGTTTAACTGGTTCCCTTTTTGAACTGTTAGATTCAGCCATCATAGAAGTTTCTTACTCTCAAAATGTCTTTGTTATGAGCTTGACATCTCTCAAAAGTATTGGAGATTTGCAGCCTTTTATCGATTAGCTCTCCCTGCATGGATTTTGCTTCTGGCCTGGTTAAGGTCTTACTGTGACCAAGACTAGTATATCTACTCAAGGTCACTTCCACTTCCTTTCATTCTCAAGTGGTTGTGTTGCAGTCTTTCTGCACTCTATCCTTTGAATCTCAGGGTAGTGAGAGACTGCATAGGCTTTGACCTGTGAGGCTGTTTCGGATTTATGTTGACCGCATGAGTCAGTGAGTTAAATCAGATCAATTGTATGTTGTGATGGCTATACAGCAGGAGTGCTGTCGCTACAAAACAAAGAATGACATACTGGGTGAGAAATGTTTCGCTTGCTTGTGAGGGATGCGGGTCCACTTTGCCTCTTAGCATTCAGAAATATATTATATATAAAATATATTTGGAAGATATTTGTGTGGCAGCAGACTGGGCCTCTCCACACACTTTTATCAGATTTTATAATTTGGATGTCGATTTAACTCCTGGTTCCCGGTTTTGGTTGCCATGTATATTGTTGTTATGTGATATATGCAGAAACTATGAGAACTGAAGCTTCTCTGTGCCACCATAGATGGCACACACGTTAACACTATGTTCAAATAAATTTTATATAAAACATGCAAGCATGTTTCTGAATGTCAAGATGAATAGATCAGAATGGCAAAAGTGCATTCATATACATCTGCAGAAAGAGAGCATTATATGTTAATGAATTTGTGTGTTTAATTATGTCACTGACAAGCAAGATACACTGGTAAAACTTTTAGTGTGAAATTACAGTATATTCCAGGTTAATAATTGCATTACTTTCACAGTAATTCCACAATGGGACTTCTCTTGTATCTAACTGCACTCTCAGAAATGTATTGTAAACTAAGCATCATACTGTGTTTCTAAAGTGCATGTACTCTGAAGGCACCCAGCATGCAATGCAGCATGAATAGATCATGCTATAGAATTATTATTATTTTTTTTTCATTCTTGTTTGTTTTATTGCTATTTAAGTTGTTTTTGGTTCACTTTTAGAAGTTTGTATTGTTTTTTTATTTTGTAATGTTGGTTTATGTTGTTGTAATGCCCCTGTGGACTGTTTATTGTGGTTTCTTCCCCTTTTGTTGGTTTAGCCCGTTCAATAATTAGTTAATTATCCTCATTACGTTCACCTGTCTGCCCCTCGTTATCTACCCTATAAGTTCCTGTCTCTTGTATTATAGTATTGTCGGTTATTGTGAATGTTACCCCGAGTGTGTGCGTCTCATCTACCCGAATCTGCCTTTTTGTGTCTACATTAAATATTCTTATTGGAATCCTTGTCGTCCTCGTCATCCTGCCTGCCTCCACACACCGTGACCGTGACAGAATAACCGATCCATATTGACCCGCCGATCCAACCGATCCATATTGACCCGCCATCGCCTCTGGACTCCTCTCCTCTGGCTGCGCCTCATCGCTCTGTCCTACCGGCTCCGTTGGGCTCCTTCCTCCCATCAGCTCCACCTTGGTCCTCAGTCGCTCCGGCTCCGCCGCGGATCTCAGGATCTCCGCCTCTGCCTTGGTCGCCAGAGCCCTCGGCTCCACCCTGGCCCCCCGGATCCTCGGCATCCCCCTGGCTCGTTGGCTCTCCGTCTCTACCTCGGGCTCCTCCTCCACCTGCACCACCGCCGTTGGTCGGCCCCCTGGATTCGGTGGACATTCCTCCTCCATGGCTCCTCCCTGCCGTTGGGCTCAACCGTGGGCCGCTATCATGGCTGTGGCCTGGGTCTTGCTTGGCTCCTCCTGCTCCAAGTCCTTCCTGTCGTCTCCCTGGCTCCTCCCTCTATCGTCACCTCCCTGGACTCTGTTAGCCGTCCTCCTCCTGGAAGTCTGTCCTCCGCCGGAACCTCCACCTGTCGCCTCTGCCTGCCAGCCCATTGCCTTCCCCTGTCACCATCTCACATCCACTGCTTTGTCCTCCTCCTAGTCCCCCTCCGCCCCTCCCTCTGTTTCTACAGTGCGAGGATGCACCTTCCAGGAGGGGGGAGTAATGTAACGCCCCTGTGGACTGTTTATTGTGGTTTCTTCCCCTTTTGTTGGTTTAGCCCGTTCAATCATTAGTTAATTATCCTCAGTGTGCTCACCTGTCTGCTCCTCGTTATCTGCCCTATATCTGTTCCTGTCTCTTGTATTCTAGTATTGTCGGTTATTGTGAATGTTACCCCGAGTGTGTTTGTCTCATCTACACGAATCTGCCTTGTTGTCTCTACATTAAATATTCTTATTTGAATCCTTGTCGTCCTCGTCATCCTGCCTGCCTCCACACACCGTGACCGTGACCGTTGTGTTGTTTTTATTTGTTGAGTGTTACCAATTGTTGTGTTTTGTATGTCAAGTATTGATGTCATACCTTTCAAAGACATATCTCAGCAATTACTTCACTATTGTGAAAGATCCATCCACAAAAAGTTATGAGAATGAAATAAGTTATTGATTAATCTTCATGTTTGAATAATGTTAAATCTTCATATTCATACAAATAATAGTTCAACTATCTTTAGGTCAGGCAATTAGCTTATTTCATATTTTAGCTTGTCATCATGTTGACAAATATTTTCATTTGTCACACTTCCTATATGACTAGATGAGAAAGTTGAATGAATATGCAAGGTCAAACAGCCCAAACAAATGGGCTCACCAATTACCATTATGGTGACTTCAAAATTACAGTAGTAAACAACTAAATTTCTCACAGTGACTCAGTTAAAGACAACTTTATAATGTGAATTATAAAGCAGTAAATTACGGTAATGTTAATATCATTCTGCTGTCCATTCACTAGTAATTTGTAAGAAAATTACCCTGGATGCATTTATTTCACAGTAGATTTCTGACTACAGTAATTTACAATAAAATAATACTCTTTAATCCTGTAAATTTCTGGCAATGTTTTAGTGTTGGATAGAATACATTATAAATGAGATGAGAAAATGATAAAAAATGTTGATAAAAATATAGATGTTCAGCATGTAATTACTTGATGTTTCAAAAGTTAATCTTTATTTATATCTTTAAAGTGCTCATTATTATTATTATCATATCGTATATCTTATATAGCTAATTATATGATTATTATAATATTAAACAATTCAAAATGTGAAATATAGTCAGTTATCAATTTATCTTTTTTTTGACAAAATATACAACCAAAAAATGTCCTGCTACACTCACCACTTTTAGGATATGTGGAAGTGTTTACGGTTCTTGCAAGGCAATTCCCCTTTCTCCACAATTTTCTGAAATTAATTCAGTGCAAGCCAAATAACATACAGACTTAAATTCATACAGAAATTCAAATTGGTAATACTTTACAATAAGTTTACATTTGTTAACTTTAGTTAACTACATTAGTTAACATGAACTAACAAAGAATAATACATATTTAGCATTTATTAAAATTAGTAATACATTATTAAAATCAAAAGTTTGATTTAAGTCTGTTAACGTTGATTGATTAATGCACTGTGAACTAACATGAACAAACAATTAAGAATTTTATTTTTATTAACTACCATTTACACAAAGGTTGATAAATTCTGTAAAAAGTTATTGTTCATAGTATGTGTTAACTATTGCATTAACAAATGTTAACAAATGAGATACCATTGTAAAGTGTTACCTTCTAATCTAATTTTATTTTAACAAGAAAAAAATGCAATGTATGGTAGTCACAACTAGCTAGTGTACTTGGCAAAACATGACTGCCAGTGCCAACCTTAGTTTTACAACTCAGAATGCACAACTCAAACAGCTGCCTCCATGAAGCATACAAAAAAGTGTCTTAAGTTACACATCTTACAACAGATTGCCTTTGGTAAAATGTATGACAAAGTTTTCTCATTATAGCTTCCTTTATTGCTTGAGTTCTCATCCCATAAAGGACTGGGTTTATTAATGGGGAAAGAATAAGGAAATACAAAGACAGTATTACACGAATAATGTAGGGCACATGTCTCATATCAAATCGGCTTTGCAAAAGTTCAAAGGAACTCCCAACAATAAAGTTAAATAATGCAATTAGATGTGGGACACATGTGCTAAAGAGTTTGACTCGTCCTCTTTTTGACAGTTTCAAACAGATTAAGGTGATTCTTACATAAGAGTAGATAATTATAAAAAATGGCAGTACGACCACAAAGACAATTATTATTGAGCCATATATGTTGTAATATAACGTATCGGAGCATGCTAGTTTCACTATTGAGTAATTATCACAGTATACTTTTTCAATGACGACTCCACAAATGTCAAAGTTTGCTGTAAGTGAAAGAGAGATGGTCACTCTGAAAAAGGGCAAAAGCCAAGTTAGTACAATATACAAAATCACTTTTCTAGGGGTTACTATTTTGTCATACTTTAAAGGATAGCATATAGAAATATACCGATCATAAGCCATAACTGTTAGGTTTGCTATGTCACAACTAACATAGGTATATATAAAGTAGATTTGCACAAGACAAGAAAACCATGTTATTTGATAGTCCTCCATCAAGAATCTAGCTATGATAAAAGGTGAAACTGCTGTGCCACCATATAAATTTATACAAGCTAAATTGCAGATAAACAAGTACATTGGCTTATGTAGTTTTCTTTCAAGACATATTATACAGATGATCAGTCCATTAGCAATGATGATGATTGGGTAAAGTAAACCCAGTACAACAACAAAAACATATTTCATATCATGTATTTTGTTATATGCATCAAGTGTGAAGGAAATATTATGTGTTGCACTTTGCAGCATGGCCCTGTAAATACATAAACAACAGAAGGAAATTACGGTTAAGGAAATGTTATTTTAACATAAAAAAGTCATTATTCACATAATATTTTGCAGAATATAATTTCTCACCAAAAACAATACATAATAATAATTCTTTATAAAATTAAAATTTATAGTCTTACAATTTCGAATGTGTCAGTCAAGCAGCAGTTTGAAGACAATCTCTTTTCATCTGTTTGAAAATGAATGTTGAGTTTGTGGTATAGGGCTGTATTTATGTCCAGGCCCTTGAACAATCTCATGCCCAGGTCAGGCTCTCCCTCACACACACCACACCCCACCACACACACACACACACACACATCCAAATCACCAGAGTACTAATCACGTTCGTCTGACACTCACTGCACCTAATCACAAAGCCCCCAGCAGTCACACTGTAGCGGTGTCTCATTTCTAAGGATGCATCCTAAGTAGGACGTATCCTCTGAAGAATGCGGTCAACAGAGTGTCCTAGATTAAAAGTAGATTTAAAAGAATAGGCCATATCAGAATGTATTATGTTGCTATGCCATCACATTTACAGTGTCATTACACACTTACACCTCTTGCACACTTTTAAATAAAAATTATTTCTGAGGTGAATTTTAAGAGAGTTGTAAACAGAGTAAAAAAATGTATGGTCCCACTTTATATTGTGGCCCTAATACCTGTGTACTTACATAGTAACTAGATGTGTACATAGTGTAAGTACACATTGGTACATAGTATCTACAGCTGTAATGTTTGTGTAACTACACATATGTAACAACCCACTGAATTGTATGTTTAAATACAAATGTGTAACAGGACATTGGTAACAACACTTTTTGGTAAAGAAAGTATTAAATTTTATATTGAGTAAGCAATTCCTATGGATTTACCATGTAATTACTCTGATGTTACACAGCAGTGGCCAGTAAGTTAGGCTTTACATATAAATTGTGGTTGGTGTCCAGAATGTTACACTTTATATTAAGTGAATAGTTCCTGAGGAGTTACCATGTAAGTACGCTGGTATTACAGTGGTGCACCAACTCCACCAACTTGAGATCCAACTCCTCCCACTTTACATATCCCTAAACCTACCCATTTCCACCCCCTGGATTCCATTTCCACCCCTAAACCTACCGATCTCCACCCCCTGGATCAAATTGTTCCAATTACTCATACATATTGTTGTTACAAAATGTAGTTATATACTGTATGTCCTGTTACACATTTGTACTTACACAAACCATTCGGAGGGTTGTTACATGTGTGTAGTTACAGAAATATTACAGCTCTAAATACTATGTACCAATGTGTACTTACACTGTGGTTACATACGTACACATACGTATACGTACACATCTAGTTAAATGTAAGTAAACAGGTATTAGGGCCACTTAATATAAAGTGGGACCAAAAGTAGTTTGCGATAATTCACGAGTTCACGCTTACATATAATTAGCTGAATTATAGTAATGCGTATTTGGCATGCGGTCTGGGGAAGGGCTCCGAGCTCGGGAATTGCCCAAAACCAGATTACCCCCCCTTATAAGTGTAGTTAGAACTCGAAGTGAGGAGATGGGGTGGTGGAGGGATACTGATGAACCATCAATGGATAGAGGTAAGTCTGCTGTATTTATACATTTTGGTGTTGATTAACTTGAGTACGCTCCTCTTGTGTTAATTAGGCTAAGTATCTGACATGCTCCTCCCGAACTTTGTTAATAAAACATAATTTCACGAGTTCACACTTACATATAATTAGCTGAAGTATAGTAATGCGTATTTGCCGTGCTATCCTGGGAAGTGCTCCAAGCTTGGGAATGGCCCAAACCCAGTGTACCCCCCCAAAAAGCAATAGAGCAAAGGACAGCCACCCAACGAATAAAATAAACCCCCCAAAATGAGCGCCGAAAATTTGGCGGGCTGGTGTTTCAGGAAGAAATTAGTCTTTTGACCGGGAGGGCCCACATAACTCAGACGGGAGCAGCTCACGGCGCCGAGCGGACAGGCCCTACTGGCCAATGGATGGGGAACAGCGTGATTTGGGGGGCTCGATCGGGAGGGCTCATACTGCTTCTTAATGGGAGCAGCTTGCGGCATCAGACTGGTGAGCCCTACCAACCAATAAAGGAGGAGCAGCATGATTGTAGCCTGACCAGGAGGGCCCGAGCTGCCTTTGGCGGGAGCAGTTTATGGCATCGGCGGACGGGCTCTACTGGCCGGCAAGCACCTGCTAATCAGGGGGTGAGTGACTGACCGAGAGGGTCCAGGAAGACTCCGACTGGAGATCAAGACTCAGGACATCAGACGAGTGGGTCCTATCGGTTTGGCAAGGTAAAAAGATTTTGGGACGTCCGGCAAGGAGGTCTCTCGCAACGTCCGACGGGAGATCAAGACTACACTCTATAAAAAAAGGTTCTTCAGCGGTTCTTCAGCGGTACTTTGGAGTGGTTAAGGTGCTATGTAGCACCACAACCATATAAAAAACCTGTTAAGCCCCTGTATGGTTCTTCAGCAGTTCTTCTGTGGTTCTTTGGGGTGGTTAAGGTGCTATATAGCACCACTACCGTAAAACCTGTAAGCCCCTGTATAGTTCTTTAAAGGTTCTTTAACTCTCTCTTAGTTTCTTAGTTTAGTTGGGGAAAGGGTTAAAACAACATTAAAATACAGTCTATTTCTTGAAGATAAATTTGATCTAAAACAGAAGTTCTTTATTGAGAATTAAGGTTTAGATGTTTTTTTTTCTTTTCAACTTATTGTTTTGGTGAATAGTGTTTGCTTTAGTTGCCTCTTGACCCTTGACTTTAATTTTAAGTTAAAATAAGTTTCTCTTTGGCTGTTATAATAATGTTTATAAAGCACATATGTGATGACAAGGAACTTACTGTAAAATCGTATCATGCGTCTGAGTCTCTGGTTGCATTTGATCAAAATCTGTAGTTCTTTTATGAGTTTTATATTATTGCAGTTCTACGATACTATGTGACAATGTGAGAAAATTGTATAAACCACTTTTAGAGTTATGAGTTGTAAAGAGGTTTCAATTCTGGCACTCATAGACATGAAGAATCAACATGTGAATCTCAGCAATGGTGACAAAAAATCTGATAATTTTGATATGATTTCTGAACATCACAAAACAGGGCAGTAAAAAGTCCCAACAAAAATAAAAGAATAGTAATGAAAAAATACTAAGCAATCAATGCACTGATAATATTTATCATGTTGCAATGCATGCTGGGGAGCCATGGAGGTGATGATGGGCACCTTGTTGAGGAAAGAAGTGCTGTATGAGCCCCTCGTATGGCTTACCATGGAACATTTTGACCAAAGTGTATACTAGGCACCCTGTAACTAGGTGCTAAATAGTACTAAAAGTGGTTCCCCTATGATTAAGAGCCAAAGAACCACTTTTAGTGCTATATAGCACCATTTTTTTTTTAGGCTGGGGGGGAAGTGTAGACTAAGGGCTGGAGCAACGACACGAGCCCAACTGGGAGGACTATCGATGGCATCTGAGGCTGAGATCAAGGATCACTCTGGCATCAGAGCGGGTAACGTCTCGCACGGGCCGGGCGAGAGAAAAGGAAAACCCTTCTCTCAAAGATCCTCCGTTAAGTCATGACGATGTGGAAGAGCTGAACAGATTATTTCAGTGAAATAGCTGAATGTAATGAAAAACTCAGAAAAATGGCAACTTTTGATGTCCACATTCAAGGATTTACGATCGACACATTCAAAGAATGAGATCAAGACTCACGGCATCGGACGGTTAAGCTTCGCCTAACGTGGGACGGAAAGGAAAAGTTGTGTGGCCGGGAGGGCTCTCGCAGCATCCGATGGGATATCAAGACTCAGGACATCGAACGGGTAAGCCTCACCAGGTGGGGGGGGGGGGAGCGGGGAAACGGATGAAGTTTAATGTGGGGGATAGACGCCATTCGGTGGGATGTCGATGGGGGCTCATGGGGTCGGACGGCTGAGCCTCGCCGACCATTGAACGGAAAGGTAAAGGTGTGTGGCCGGGAGACTCTCGGCGGCATACGAGGGGAGCGCGATACTCACGGCATCGGACGGGTAAGCCTCGCTGAATGTAGGATGGAAAAGGTAAGGTTATCTGGCCGGGAGGCTCTCGCAACATCCGACAGGAGATCAAGACTCACGGCATCGGACGGGTAAGACTCGCTGACCGTAGGATGGAAAAGGTAAGGTTGACTGGCCGGGAGGCTCTCATGGCAACCGACGGGAGATCAGTACTCACGGCATCAGACGGGTAAGTCTCACTGGTAGACGAACAGAAAAGCAAGGTTTGTGCAACGGAGAGGTTCTTGCCGCATTCGACGGGAGTTCAATACTCACAGCACGGATGGGTAAGCATCAGTTGAAAGAAAACATATTCACTCGACCAGGAAGGCTCTTGCAGCATCTGATGGGAGTTCAATACTCACGGCATCGGACAGGTAAGCCTCGCCGAACGTCGGACGGAAAGAATAAAAGCAGGTTGCTTGACTGGAGAGGCTTCGGCATGCCATATGACGCGAGTTCAATATCATGGGCATCGGCTCTTGTAAGGGTAACTTGCCAAACGGGGAGTGAAAAGGTAAAGTTGTGTGGCTGGGAGGCTCTCGTCGGCATCCAACGGGAGCTCAATACTCACGGCATCGGACGGGTAAGCCTCGCCGAACGTAGGATGGAAAGGTAAAGTTGTGTGTCCGGGAGGCTCTCGCGGCATCCGACGGGAGATCAAGACTCATGGCATCGGATGGGTAAGACTTGTCGGCAGTCGGACAGAAAAGGTAAGGTTTGCTCGACCGGGAGGCTCGCGCAGCGTCTGACGGGAGTTCAATACTCACGGCATCGGATGGGTAAGCTTCGCCGGTAGTCTGACAGAAAGGCAAGGTTCGCTCGACCGGGAGGCTCTCGCAACATCTGACGGGAGTTCAATACTCACGGCATCAGATGGGTGAGCCTCGCCAGTAGTCGACAGAGAAACATATTTGCTCCACCGGGAGCACTCTTGCAGCATCTGACAGGGAGCTCAATGCTCAGAACAGTTTGGGTTGTCTAAAAGGGTAGATGCTATGAGGATTACTTTGCGTAATTGTTTGCCAAATCCAATAAGCTGCTACTGATAACACGTCATAAAATCTTGGTGCTGCTTTGCATCCAAAGTTAAGCGTATGACAAAATAGAATTTCCTGTGACAGCGTACCCCAAATAAGTGCCATGAATCTGGATGGATAGACATAGCTTTGAAAGCTGAGGTGATGTCAACTTTTGCCAGCCAAGCTAAGACCCATGTTTTATCATATTGATTGCATGATCAATGTCCTACTATTGAGAGAGAATGTGCCAAGAGGAATCGAGGTGTTTATGCTTGGAAACGTGGAGTTATGTGAAGCTGACAGATAGATTAGAAGGCATTTCTTACCCCAGAATTTTCCTAGTAGCCACTCCAATGGGCTAATGCGAAACTGAGAAGGCGGGGCCACGAAAGGGCTGATCATGAACCCTCGTTTAATTCACGCCACCTATGGTGGAAAGCTGAGCAGATTATTTCAGTGAACTGGCTGTAGGTAATGAAAAAATCCACATGTCCACATTCAAGGATTACGATTGCTTGTAGCATTTATGTGTCATGAAAGGAGGAAAAAGACTGAGATGTGTGGGCGGTGTGGTACCGGAGGCACAGACTCCGGCTGCTTACTGCTGTAGCTGTACGCCCGGGAAGGGATCCTGAAGAACGTCTCGGTTACGTATGTAACCCTGGTTCCCTGAAGGAGGGAATGGAGACGTCACATTATGACCGCAAACTGGCATCTCGCTAAGAGAGACCAATCCACTTAGAGTGTAAACTAAAAAAGCCAATGTACATTGGCATGTGATTATTGCATCCAGATGCTGCTGATCACAGCATGAGTATAAAAAGGCAGCCGGAAAACGCATACCTGGTTTTGATGATGGGAGCCGTAGCCGGTACCCGGCCACTCATGCTTGGTCGGTACAGCAGCTGCTGAAACGGGTGAACGTGACGATCCCGTTTCCCTCCTTCAGGAAATCAAGGGTTTTTTGTCGCAGGAAACAAGGGTTACATACATATCCGAGACGTTCTCTCTCAGTATGAGTCACGTCGTGACCGACGAATTGGGATACCTACCAAAGCGCCATGGTGCTGCCCATTCCAGTGCCCTGTGCGAGCAGCCTGCGAACAGACATGAAGTTCCAGAGGTCTGAAGCCGGGTGCCACAGGGATGCCCCGTCTCGAGTAGTAGATCCTTCCTAGAGGAATCTGTCGGGAGGGGCTTGTAACGAGGAGCATTAGTTCGCGGTGAAAAGGGCCGTAGGGGGCCAATACGGCGTCAACCAGCAGACCTGCTCCTCATCGCTCCAGACATTCTCAGCATCTGTGCAAAGAAGGCTCACTGGGGAGAAGGAAATGCATCCTGCGCAGGCCCGCTATGTGCCAGTGCGTCTGAGCGAATGTGTTTCCTAGGTCAGGGAGTAGAAACAACTGGCAGTGTAGCGGTTCTGGAGAGCAAACAGGTCTACCTATGAGAGGCTCCAAAACCGTCTCCAATCAGCGTGGACATCGGGGATGGAGTCTCCATGTCTACTGGGAGGTTAGCTGTGAACAGCTAGGACGGCCGTCATGGTTGAGGCAGACCAGAATCGTGATGGCCAAGAAGTGACTCAGAATCTTCACGACGCTCAAAGGAGGATTGCGGTGATGAGGAGTATTGTCCGCGAGTTGCGATAAGCGACGTGAGCGCAGACCACCTTGTTGGTTGATGCATGCAACGGTCGCCATGTTGTCCGTTCAGACCAGCACATGCTTGACTCGTAAGCGCCCTTTGAGACGGTTCAAGGCAAGTCACACCGCTAATAACTCTAGGCAATTGATATGCCAGTGAAGATGGGGGCCCGTCCAAACCCCCGACATGATGCCATTGACGTGGCCCAGCCGGTGTGGTGGGGCATCTGTGTAAACAAAGCATGCTCTGGCGACCTGTCTAGGGGCAGCCTCCTTCCAAGAGAAAACAAGGTTGACCACGGGGCGTGAAGGTTATTTGGAGGACAGGCTCCAGTGTAATTGGATCCGTGTGAGTGCCGCGCTGCACGCCCACCTAGGGACTCGGCCATGAAGCCCAGTGCTGAAGCCAGTCTCATAGAAGCAGCCCCAGAGGTGTAACTGCTGCTGCAAGCTGCCATATGCCGCCACGGAGCCTCTGTAATTGTATCACAGTGGTGGTCCGTTTGACCTGCTGACCTTGAATTAATTCAAGCAGTTCTAGCACCCGACATCTACTTCTGCAGCTGTCCTAATGCCAACTGCCCTGTGCTGCTCTAAACAGGACCTCACTGGCCTGGAAGAATTATGTCTATTTGTTGCATAT
>JADLZN010003181.1:0-61347 GCA_018155175.1 Sinocyclocheilus anophthalmus
CTCTCCAAGTGTTAGCTACCTTACCAAGCCATTCCATGTTTATGTCCTGTTTGGACATAAACATAAAAAAAAAAAAAATTAAGCCGACTGCTGTAACGTTAGCCTATATACAGCTTAGGCTGTTTTCCCTAAATTTATATATATACTGTTTGAATGACAGCTTAGTAAATCAGTTGGCGACAGATGTCAAAATTTAAATTATCTCTACTCCTAGTCCTTGTCGACATTAACAACGCAGCGGCAGACGTTCAAACTAATATCAGGTAATTTACGTCTCTTTGATGATTGGTTGATATAAGAAGGGAGGCTAGCCTCCCCTGCGATGTTTCTTTTCTCAACACTCCTCAGCGATGAAAGTGAACACTCAATGCTGATTGGCTCTTTTTTTTTTTTTTACCAACAGAGGCACGATAGCTCACCTCTCACCCTGCCTCCCCCTACCCTTTTCTATCATTAGCGGTTGTAATTACATCTGCAGATTCGGCACATTCGCGATAGAAGCGGCGCTTTCACGTTATGGTATTACAACTGTGAAATTACAAACAAAAATACACATTCTCAAACATGAATTGAAATGAATTGTGAATTTTATTAACATAAAATTGTCCTCCTCCCATTTTCACCTCAAAAATATGGGGAAGCTGTGCCTCCCCCGACGAGCCGCCACTGACAAACTACCGTATTCCCCCAAAAGAGGGCTACTGAACGGCACCACAAAATCGTCATTTGGATTACTTTTGGTATACTGCTGTTGATATTTTTGTTATAAATAAATTATAGTGATTGCACTTATCTGCCTGTCATGTTTTTCTTTGTACTGCACATATTTTTAAGTAGTAGGAGATGGAGTAATGACTCAAAAACCTTTTAATGCTATATAGTTATTAAACGTCATTTCCCTGCATGTTAATTACATTGTATATCTTTTTATTTTCGCTATAAAATGGTTAGGTTAAGGGGTCTAAAAATCTAAATCGCTTATCAATAAAATGATAAAAAGGCAGTAATCAAAATTATCTTGATGTACACAAAGATTCTGCTAAATGTGTTTAAGGTATTTTTTTTTTTTTGAAGTAATACGGGTAATTTTTACGGTTTACAACGATGTATATATTTGTAACTAGGGCTTTGTAAGACGAATTTAAAAAAACACATTAGTTGTTGTAGTTGAATATCTAATTTTAAAATCATTTCCTTGGCATATGATAATGTGAATACGTATCGATTCTGCCATGTTTGAATGGTGATCTTACTACAGTGGTTTAGAAAGACCAAACATAGACACATTACGGTACAATGATCGTTCTAATTAAGTTTTCAAATTCGTGCGTCTACTTGCCTGATAAATACATGAACTTACATAGCTATCATTTATCAAATGTCCTCAAATTATTTGTCGATGTGATTGAACAATTTAACAAGTTATATTATACTTAACGTTCAAGTTTTATACTAATTGTCGAAATAAAATAATTCTTAGTGTATTATCCTGTGCAAAAATGCATATGCACGTCATATCTAAATCTGCCATTTCTCTACCTGTAGCAAAGAGTCACCCACATTGTCTAATCATCAGTGGCCTAAGGTTATTCCTGCTTGCCCTTCATAGTCATCAAATTGCTTTTGTATTTAAGAAAGGTGACCAGTAACAGAAACTTTCTTTACGTAAAGCGGAATACTTCCACACCATCCAAAATTGAAATTGTCATTAATCACCACTATTAATCACTTACACCTGGGGTTACCCTGTATTCTTACCAACCCATAAAAGCTTTGTTCGTCTTTCGAACACAATTCAAGATATTTTGGATGAAAACCGGGAGGCTTGTGACTCTACCATTGACTGCCAAGTACATTACACTGTCAAGGTCCAGAAAAGTATGAATGACATCGTCAAAATAGTCCATCTGCCACCAGTGGTTCAACCGTAACATTATGAAAGCGACGAGAATACTTTTATTGTGTGGCTGACTGAAGAAAACACAATCCCACTTTAATTTTCAACCAATTAATCTCTTTCTTGTGTCTCATCCTGCCATCACGCGTAGCGCCATTTTGGAGACATTCCCACATCCGAACGACAAGCCGTGTTAGCAGCTCTTCTGTGTCTCATGCGCTGCACGGAATAATACGCTGGTTTTCGTTTCAATCAAAACGTAAATACCGAGACAAAACGTATCCTTGTGTCACGCGGGTCGCGGACTGACACGAATAAGCGTACGGCAGTTTAGCGTTCAGTGGCTCATTCTCCAACCATTGCGGCTACAGTGATGCGAGAGACACAGAGGATACAATTACGTATTGAATAAATTGTTTTTTTTTTATCCGTCGTAAAAAAGTATTCTGTCGCTTCATAACGCTACTTACGGTTGAACCACTGATGGCACAGCTGGCTATTCTACTGAACTTGGCAGTCAATGGGACAGTCACGAGCCTCCTGGTTTTCATCCAAAATATCATAAATTACTCCACAGTCCACATAGCCAATCTGTTGGGGGACATCCTTAAAAAAAATGAAAAAGAAAAATATTTAGGTTGTGTGTAAGAGATTGACATACAGTATGTCCCAATTACAAAACTAACCTTGCTTTTTAGTAGCATCCATGTGTCAGGTGCAATTTTAGTCATCTTACTGAAACAAAAATACATAAATAATAACAACAAAGTTCATATGAAAGAGTATGAATACAAAGAAAATCTGCAAAAACAGTAGCCCCCAGTAACTGGGCCTTTCAGAAAATAAAACAGTTGTCACACAAATGCAAATTCAGAACATCATGCAAACATCCAAATAACCATTAAGCCAATATTTTGAACATTTGAAGGCAAACCTTATGAACAGCGAACCATGAACATTTTCACATTTAAGCAACCTGAAAATGTGCAAATCTAAGTAGATTTGTCTATCTTTTGGCTTCATTACCTGGAAAACAGTGTGTTATTAGGTTGCAATAGTAATTTTGAATTGTGACAAGACAAATGAAGGCAATTTACAGATGCAATTATATATTTAGTAACCAAATTCCATATAACTTACACACAACATCCAGTGTCCTGGCTTCCAAGCAGGAATGACAATAGCATCTTTGAATGCAATGTGATCCTATAGTTAATTTTAGAATACATTTTTTTCATAAAAAGGTTTTAAAGTCAGATTTAAATTACATTTTCAGTATTATGAATGTGATGTAAATTTATAGCCTTACTGGAAAAGACAGTGATGGGTCCAAATTATTTGGAGGTAACCAGGTAGCCACAACATATGCGTCAGCTGTCCACACATCCATTCCCTACAATGACATACCATTGCACAAGTTACACAATTATGTCTTGAGCCATTTCAGAAAAGCAGCTTTAATAAAACTTACCTGTTCACTGTTATTTAAAAAAAGTCAATAACAAACTTACAATGCTCTAAAATAGCATAAAATAAACCAACAAACAATAAAACTAATAGAATTATAAGAAAGCATTAAATATATAAAAAAGTAATAAATTCAAACCATAAAGTGGCTTTATCGCAAAGCCCATTTACAACAAACAACCTAAAACGTAATGAAACTGTCCACAGAAAAGTACCGAAAGTGGTAAAGGATGACAACAATTCAAAGCTTCAGAAATAAAACGTGAAAGGCATGCACATAAGTAGTATTTATAACACACAACACACCCATCGTTTAACTTTTTTATCCAACGATATTTCCCTCACAAAATGACACATAACCTTACTCATTTGCCTGCTCTCTCCATCCGCCATGTTGTTACGTTTTTCTACATTAACTCCAGCCCCTTACTTTTCCGCCCCTGGATCTTGTGGTCTGGAATTGTGGTGTCCCTGAAACGTGTGGAGGCTGCGGGCTGCAGCTGGTTATATTAATTGCCGGAGGGCGTCTCTCGCGCTAAAGTCCTATGAGAAAATTCCTATTGGACAAAAACCTCCATGCTTATCCCTGAAATGAAAACAGTTTTCAAAAACAGAAACGTTTTGGAAACGAAGCTTTTAAACATACTAGTGGGTGACGACAATAGTGGTGTTAATCATGTGTTTGTTCAGGTTCATCTCCAGGTAATAAATAAAGTATGTGAACAATGCAGTGCTAACTGACATAACGTTTATTACAGTATTTAAACTATTCTGCCTTGTTATGTGATAAAAAAAGTGTTTGTAGTATATAAAAAAAATCATTATTATTGGTTATTGTCCATCAGTTATCTGATTTCTAAGCCAATTAAAGCTAGAAATTAGAGAAAAATTAAAATTGCCTATACACTACCAGTCAAAAGTTTTTGAACAGTAAGATTTTTAATGTTTTTTAAAAGAAGTCTCTTCTGTTCACCAAGCCTGCATTTATTTGATCCAAAGTACAGCAAAACAGTAATATTTTGAAATATTCTTTAACTAGCTGTTTATATAACTGTTTTTCGTATTTGAATCACTTTAAAATGGAATTTATAGTGATTTTCACAGATGTTGAAAAGATTTTTTGCAATCAATTAGCTCCAGTCCCACATCCTTCAGAAATCCTTCTGATATTTCTGATTTGCGCGCAAAAAACCACGAATATACTAATAATTAAAAAAGGTTTCTGGAGCAGCAAATCAGCATATATTATGATTTCTGAAGGATGTGACACTGAAGACCTGGAGTAATGATGCTGAAAATTCAACTTTGATCACAGCAATCATTTTAAAACATATTCAAATAGAAAAAAACCTGTGTTAAATTGTAAAAATGTTTCACACAATATTACTGTTTTTACTGTATATTGGATCGCTACGTTTTGTATAAGAGCCGTCACTTCCGGTTTTGTTGCTGCCACCGTTGTATTGGTTTATGGTTTGAGCTCCGTCAAGTTAATTCTTTGTCCTCTAATTTTTTATCTTAAAATCAATTTTATACACCATCCTCTTCAGTTCTATAATGTGTGAATATATCCCCTATCGTATTCTATAACAAAAACAATCAGAGCGCCTTGTTCTCACTAGTTCTATTTTTGACTTCCCGAGTCCGCTATTAGCATATAGCCGCTAGCATCGCCAGCGTGGTTGCCACTAATCTCACTTACATTGCTAACACTCTATTCACACACATTACCATTGTTTACTCACTGTTACTTGCTTTAATGGCGAATGTGTGTCTACCTTTGAGTTCAGGTGAGGACACGTTCGAGCTGCATGAGCTTGCATTCTGGAGGCCGTGGAGAAGCAGATCCGAGACCTGATGGCAAAGCGACCCAGCTGAGAACGCGGAGAGCCGCGCTGGAAACATCCAGGGCTGACGCTCACAAGTCCGGGGTAAGTATACAGCACGCTGCTAACTCTCCCACCACCTCTACTCCCGTTGTGTTTTCTCTCCCAGGCCCGGTGCCACCCGAGGACGCGAGTTCTCCCACGATTCCTCACTCCGCGCCTGGGTCACCGCATAGACGCCTGGGTCCACCGACAGATGCCGCAGTGGAAGACGCGAGCCAGGTCCCGGGCGACAACCTCTCCCCCTCCACCACCTTCGGTCTTCGAGATCTCCACCCGGAACAACTTCGCTCCCCTCCGCGAGACGGAACGCGACGCTGTGATCACCGAGCTCCATCGTCCGTCACGTCCGTGCTACGTTAGCTGAAGGTAGGGTGCACACTCACTGTTTCCCTGGTGTTTGTGTTCTCGATGTTTCTGCGCAGATAACCCGCGATCCTGAAGGGTGACGAGAGCCCGGAGCGGTCGTGCTTCACGCGGGGGCTAACGACACCAAGCAGACGGAGACGCTGAACACTGAACGAGGTGACTCGTCAGGATGCCTGAAGCGTGCGCCCTTGCTGAGACGGTGCGCGCGCACATCGCCCGCGACGACGATCATCGTGTCATGACCGCTTCCCACGTATCGACGAGGATATGAAAAGTTCAGTAGGCTTTTTGCTTTAAATGAATGGTTATTGTCTTGGTGTAAAGAACAGAAACTGCTCTTTTTTAATAATTGGAATCTTTTCTGGGAGCTTCCTAGGCTTTTTCGTGCTGATGGTCTGCATCCCAGCAGAGTCGGTGCGGAACTCCTGTCGGCCAACATCTCCAGGACGCGAGCTCCATATGACTAGTATATCAATCTCAAATAACTGCCCTGATGACTTTTGTTCTACCCGCTTAAATGATAGAAGTACTTGTGCTGTCCAATCTATAAAGACTGTGTCTGTTCCCCGAATAGTGAGGTCAAAATATAAATTTAATGCAGGATCTAAAAAAATCTGATCGTGATTAAACCAGAATAATTTAAAATAAATGAACAAAAACAATTTTTTAAAGTTTGGGCTCCTAAACATTAGATCACTCACACCCAAAGCATTTATTGTAAATTAAATGATCACAGATAAAAGTTTTGATGTACTCTGCTTGACTGAAAACTGACTAAAACCTAATGATTATATTGATCTAAATGAGTCTACTCCACCAAACTACTATTATAAGCATGAGCCCCGTCAGACTGGCCGTGGTGGCGGTGTTGCAACAATATATAGTGATATTCTCAATGTTACTCAGAAGACAGGATACAGGATTTAAACTCATTCGAAAGTCGAAATACTAATGCTTAATGTTACACTGTCAGATATTCAAAAGAAATCTATCGGATCTCTTGCTCTGGCTACTGTGTATAGACCACCAGGTCCGTATACAGATTCCCTAAAAGAATTTGCAGATTTCCTCTAAGACCTATCGGTTACTGTTGATAAAGCGATAATTGTCAGAGATTTTAACATTCACATTGATAATAAAAATTATGCATAAGGGTTTGCGTTTACAGATTTACTAAACTCATTTGGGGTCAAGCAAAATGTCACTAGACCCACTCACCATCTTAATCATACACTAGACTTAATTATATTGCATGGAATCGATCTTACTGAAATAGATATCGTACCTCAAAGCGATGACGTTACTGACCATTTCCTTGTATCATGCATGCTGCGTATTACTGATATTAAATATAAGGCTCCGCGTTACCGTCCGGGCAGAACTATTCCAGCCACCAAAGACCGATTCACAAATAACCTGCCTGATTAATCTCAACTGCTCTGTGTACCCATAAAAACACATGAACTAGACGAAATGACTAGCAACATGGCACTATCTTCTCTATACATTAGAACTGTTTGCCCCCATCAATTGAAAAAGGTGTAGAGGGAAAACTCTACCTGCTGGCCCTCTCTTGTACCCAGTACTACCGCACTTCCTCCGTCAAGAAAAAAACTCGATAACCGTTCCTTGAAGTCTGTTCAACTGTGGAGAAAACTACTTGGAAGTTTTAGAATTGCGTGGAAAAACAGTAAGGTCCAGCCATAAGCCAGGCCTCCTAAACGCATGGCCAGGAACGCGGATTGTGTCCCTCGCTTCCCTGCATATTCATCACACACTTCTTACACAACCTTCACTCTCACACACTCCTAGGTTTTTATTTAGCACAGTGGCTATATTAACAAATAACCAGACGCCACCCGTTCTAAATATTCCCTCACAGTTTAATAGGAATGACTTTATGAATTTCTTCACTGAAAAAATAAATAGCATCAGAAATACAATAACAAATATAGATTCTACAACGTATAATACTTCAGCTTCATTCATGGTGGCGCGTGGTGCCCCAAAGATAAACCACAGTGCTTTTACAGCTCTAGACAGGAAGAGCGAAATACACTTATCCACTTGCCTCTAACCTCCAAACAAATGCCTGTTAGAATCCTGGTACCCACTAAATAATTGAAAGAGTTGTTACCTGTAGCATAAGAACCGCTTCTCAATATTATTAACTCTTTGTTGTCTTTAGGTCACGTCCCAAAAATATTCAAGCTGGCGGTTATTAAGCCTCCTATTAAGAAACCACAACTAGATCCTCGTGAACTGGCAAATTACAGACCCATCTCAATCTTCCTTTTATGTCTCAAATTTTAGAAAAAGTTGTGTCTGCTCAATTGTGCACCTTCCTGCAAAAAAATGATCTCTATGTAGAATTTCAGTCAGGTTTCAGGCCCCCCCATAGCACAGAAACTGCACTTGTTAAAAATACAAATGACTTGCTTCTTGCGTCAGAACAAGGCTGCATCTCATTGCTAGTTTTACTTGATCTTTGCAGCCTCCACCATATAGTGGGTCGGTCTCCAAGGGAGGCTTTAAGATGGTTTAGATCCTACATGTCCAATCGCTACCATTTTGTTCATTTTAAATGGGGAGTCATCTCAATTATAACCAGTAAAATATGGAGTGCCACAAGGATCTGTCCTAGGTCCTCTGCTATTTTCGATATACATTTTGCCACTTGGTAATATTATTAGGAAATACGGATTAGTTTCCACTGTTATGCCGATAATACTCAACTATATATCTCAAAAAGACCAGATGAAACTTCTAAATTATCCAAGCTAACAGAATGGGTTAAATATGTAAAAGATTGGATGACCAATATTTTCTCCTATTAATTCGGATAAGACAGAGATATTACTTAATGGACCAAAAGCAGTACACAGAATCTCTTGGATTACCATTTGCAACTAGACGGATGCACGGTTACTTCCTATACAGTCAAAAATCTGGGTGTTATATAGATAGCAACTTGTCTTTTGAAAATCATATTTTCCATGTTACAAAAACGGCATTCTTCCTTCTTACGAAACTTGCCAAGTTACGAAACATGATACCTGTTTCTGATGCAGAAAAGCATGTTCATGCATTCATGACCTCTAGACTGGACTATTGTAATGCACTGCTAGTTGGTTGTCCAGCATCTTCAATAAACAAGCTACATGTAGCACAAAATGCAGTGGCTAGAGTCCTTACCAAGTCAAGAAAATAATGATCATATTACCCCATTTTTACAGTCTCTGCACTGGCTACCTATTAAGTTCCGTATCAGTTACAAAATATTATTACTTGCCTATAAGGCCCTTAATGGTTTAGCTCCTGCGTACCCAACTAGTCTTCTACATCGTTACAATCCATCATGCTCCCTAAGGTCCCAAAACTCTGGACTTTCCTAGGATAGCAAAGTCCACTAAAGAGGTAGAGCTTTTTCACATTTGGCTCCCAAACTCTGGAACAGCCTTCCTGATAACGTTCAGGGTTCAGATACACTCCTTCTGTTTAAATCTAGATTAAAGACACATCTCTTTTGGCCAGGCATTCAAATAATGCATCTCATAATTTTTTTACTGCAGTTATATCTGATCAAATTCACATTATTATTCTTTAGTTTGGGTTTAACAAATCAATTTTGCTTGGTTGGAAAAGCAGCTACGCTAACTATGTTTGTATTTGTTTCTTTCTCTGTTTTTTGCCACGGGATTGACTTCCCGTGGTAACTAGGATTTACACAATCTTCAGTCTGGATCCAGAACACCGGAGAAGAGATGATGCAACCCCTCAGAGGACCTCAGATGAATTCCAGCCCTGAAACAACATACTGAACTACCACATTTTGCTATAAGTTTTGCATGCCATCATATAATAATTGCTGTTAATATTAATTGCATCGTCTGTTTTATTACGTCTTATATTGATTTTTTCCGTACTGCTGGTTCGTCTGGACAGAGGAGAACTGGCCCCCCCGACTGATTCTGGTTTCTCCCAAGGTTTTTTTCTCAATTCTGTCACCGATGGAGTTTTGGTTACTTGCCGCTGTCGCCTCTGCCTTGCTTAGTTGGGGACACTTAATATACAGCGATATCGTTGACTTGATTGCAAAGATATTATTTAAACTGAGCTGGATGCTGACATTACTGAATTTAATGATGAACTGTCTTTAACTGAAAATGAGTGGTTACTATTGTTATTTTGCATTATTGACACAATATTTCCCTAATTAATGCTGTTCAGAGCTACGGAACAGTTGCTTTGTCACAATCTGTATTGTTAAAAGCGCTATTAAGGTGACTTGACTTGACTTGACTTGGATCAAATAAATGCAGGCTTGGTGAGCTGAAGATAATTCTTTAAGAAACATTAAAAAACCTTTGACTGTAGTGTATTAGATTAAAAAATTTTTTTTTTATATATATATATATATATACACATTTCTTTCCCCCTCACTTCTGAAATGATGGCTACGCCCCTGATGTGACAGCACAATCTGCTATCCCTCCGCCTCTCTCTCTCTCTCTCCTCTCTTCTCCTCTCATCTCAGCTCTCCGCGATCACGACTCATTTCTCTCCTCGTCATCTCTCTCTCTCGCTCTCTTCCTTCCTCATCTCTCCCGCTCTCTCTCTCTTCCATGTGTGGGTGTGTGTGTGTGCGCGAGTGATGCTTGTTGGTTAGTGTGCATCAATTAAAGAAACGCATTAATATAGAACGGTGATTTAACTGACTTGGAACTACCTGTGCATTAAACGGTTTTACTGCATACCTGCCAGCCAATCAGAATCCAGTGTTCAGACAGACCATGGAATAATATATATCTCAACTTGTGGAAAAGCTACTGGTGATGAGCTTTGATTCATCATGTGGCTTTCTTATTACCATCTGTGTTTGTTGTTGGTTGTTAGTGTATTACAAAAATATAAAACAGATTTTAGTACTTCAGTAGGCTGGTATATTAACATTATCAGTCATTCTAATGATCCAATCAGTAAAAACTAAAATGTTTCTACGATTTTTTTTCAAGGTTCAAGTGGATTTTATTTAACACATTATTATTATTATTATTACTACATATTTATCCTCTTTAAATACTCATTATTTCTCCTGTATGAAAAGTACATTGCTCAGATTTTTTGACTGAACTTGATCAAGAGTAACATGATAAACATGCTATACAGATATCCAAAGAATGGAAAGCAGTGAGGTCATCTCAACTGACAAAACTACAGTTGTCATTGATGTAAATCCATGGATGACACAAGACACCATTATTTTTGTTGATGGACATGAGGCCGGAGGAAAAAATCACATTACAGTTCTTAAAGGATTTTTCGAAGCACAAACAAAGGCACTGGGGGTAATTAATGATGAATTATATGTATACTGGTTTGGATGTACTGTATTCTTTCTTCAGATCACTGTATCCAAACTAATGAATAAAATGAATAAAATATCTTACTTATATCTGCTCTCTAGACTGTCCAGATAATGATTGGAGTGATGGTCTTCATACTTGGTATTGTACTTACCACCAATGTGGCATTAGTGGCATAACGTACTGGGGATCCCTTATTGTAAGTTTCATTTAATGGTTTTGCTTTATTGCTTCTCTTTTTAATTTATAGAGTTACCTTTTAAATATCCTTTGTTTCTACCTCAGTACCTCAGTGCTGGCTCTCTGTCTGTTGCTGCACAGAATAAACGTCATCCATATGTGGTATGTACATATTCCTCATCGATTCAGCACATTATATCTCTGTTTGCAGAAAAAAACGTTTGCTTTTAAAGCATTTAAAACAGACATCATCTGTTAGCAAAAATTGGTTATCACATTGCAGCTTTAGACAGGTGGTAAAAGGACCAAGAAAACTGGATGGTTGTAACAGTTTTTGCTTTCCAATGTTTTGCCGAATGTATACCGAACTATGTTTTCTCAACATTTATCTACACCAAATTAGTTGTTTTGCTTTTAAATCTTCAACGTATTCCTATGTAGACCCACCCTGACCTGCCTTGGAATTAGACACCGCGCGACTTACGCGCACAACTTAGCCCTCTTTCCGCTGGCCTGCAGGCATCTTTTTATTTTGTAAATCAAATTTACTTCAAAATTATTTTTATAACAGCCCCTTTTTTGGTCCAGCAAAAGTAAATGGGGAAAGATGTCACGTGATATAACCCTTCCCGTCTGCTCAGATGTGATTTTTTTAGATTTTTGAGTAGGTCTCCCCTACTTTAGCCGTTCTTCTGATGGGCATACAATTAGCATTAATATCAATGGATGATCCAAGTTTATATGTTGAGGTATTTATATGCAGAATGTGCAATATTTTGCTTTCATGTTTAATGTGTAGTAATTTGTTTTTAGTTTTTAAATTGCTATTATTTACTTAAAGGGACAGTTCACCTAAAAATGCAAATTCTGTCATCAATTATTCACCTGTATATGACTCTAAACCTGTCTTTCATGCGTAAAACACAAATGGAGAAATTCTGAACACTGTATTGGTCACTCTGCAACAGACATTTACAATGATTGGGGAGAAGGCATTTAAAAGTATATCAAAAAAGCAGTCCATATAATCTGTGCACTGTATTCCAGGCCATAGGATAGCTTTGTGTGATAAATAGGCTGAGATTTAAGGCATTATTCACTGAAAAGATTACGTTTTTTTCAGTTCACAAAACCATTCAGTTTTGTCCTTGAATTTGATCCTGTTTCTCAAGTTCAAGATCTGAACACATTGCAGGGAAAAACAGCTCAGGAGCAGATTATTAAAGGGACAGTTCACCCAAAAATGAAAATTAGCCTATGATTTACTCACCCTCAAGCCATCCTAGGTGTATATGGCTTTCTTCTTTCAGACGAATACAATCAGAGTTATATAAAAAAAATGTTCTGGCTCTTCCAAGCTTTATAATGGCAGTAAATGGTGGTCAAGGTTTTGAAGCAAAGTAAAGTGCATCCATCCATCTATCCATCCATTATAAAAGTACTCCACATGGCTCTGGGAGATAAATAAAGTGAATCGATGCGTTTGTGCAGGCCCAGTTCTACGGGGGTGCTAGAGGGTGCTAAGCACCCTCAAACGAAATCAATAGCACCCTCAGTTAATGCTGTAATAATGGCATTTCATTGCACATTTGGCAAATCCAGTGCGTTATGGTTTGCGCTCTGGACATCGATTTCTATTTCAATGTTTTTTGCGGCGTTGAGCAACGTAGCCAATCACAGACATATCTGATGATTTCTTTAACCCAACAGCCAATCAGAGGCATTTAAGTTAGAATCCACTCACCGCTTAAATCACCGCAGTTTTTGTTCTGGTGTTGCATTCAGCACGAATCATCTCATTATAACAAAATTAGAAGTACAAAATGAGAATTTGTAAAGGAAAATGTTGGAGAACTTTGATATAAGCCAAGAGTAGACTGGTTTTCCTTTGCTTTAAACAAAAAATGTGTTTCGTGCGACTAGCATATTCTCACCAGAGCGCACGCTATGCCTGCATAGAAGAAAGTCATATACACCAAGGATGGCTTGGGGGTGAGTAAATCATAGGATAGTTTTCATTTTTGGGTGAACTTAAGTAAATAAAAACATGCATATCAGTCTGTTATTCACACAAATTTATTTTATAGTTTAAAAATATAGTTTGGTTTGTGTCTACTTTGAAGTGCTTGAAAGCTCTAGTTACCGTTCAGTATGTAAGATCTTTATTGTCACTGTACATGTACAATGAAAACTCTAGTGGAGCCACCTCCAGATGCCTACAGAAACCCAATTACTATACACGAATTTATACACAAGCTTTATACATCAAGACAATGCTACTATACAACACAATATACACTATACACAATACACTTGCCTATACAACTCCAAAAAATTCATTTTAATTGCATGGAAAACAGTCTTCAGAAATGCCTGCTTCAATATAATTTTTGTTCAATATTTGTAGTATTTTACTTTGCGGGTCGTCGGAATAATGCTGGTGTTCACCATTCCTCAGTTCATCATCTCCATCTGTATCCCAGCGTTTGAGATACAATAAATGCATGTTCTTGAATGAGTGGGGTTTTCTTGCATAATTAATTCAACTGCTAAGGTAATTTCAATGGGATGACCCATTTTAGGGGTGGACAAAATTAATAAAAAAAAAAACTAATGTTACAGTCATCGCTCACAGTTGGTATTTTAGATTGATTGAGTTTTGATAATTGAATAAGCCATACAAAGATATACAGTGGGTACGGAAAGTATTCAGACCCCCTTAAATTTTTCACTCTTTGTTATATTGCAGCCATTTGCAAAAATCATTTAAGTTATTTTTTTTCCACATTAATGTACACACATCACCCCATAATGACAGAAAAACACAGAATCGTTGACAATTTTGCAGATTTATTAAAAAAAAAACACTGAAATATCACATGGTCCTAAGTAAGTATTCAGACCCTTTGCTGTGACACTCTTATATTTAACTCAGGTGCTGTCCATTTTTTCTGATCATCTTTTAGATGGTTCTACACCTTCATTTGATTCCAGCTGTGTTTGATTATACTGATTTTTTTTTTTGATTAGGAAAGCCACACACCTGTCTTTATAAGACCTTACACCTCACAGTGCATGTCAGAGCAAATGAGAATCATGAGGTAAAGGAACTGCCTGAAGAGCTCAGAGGCAGAATTGTGGCAAGGCACAGATATGGCCAAGATTACAAAAAAATTTCTGCTGCACTTAAAATTCCTAAGAGCACAGTGGCCTCCATAAACCTTAAATGGAAGACGTTTGGGACGACCCAAACCCTTCCTAGAGCTGGCCGTCCAGACAAACTGAGCTATCGGGGGAGAAGAGCATTGGTGAGAGAGGTAAAGAAGAACCCAAAGATCACTGGGGCTGAGCTCCAGAGATGCAGTCGGGAGATGGAGAAAGTTGTAGAAAGTCAACCATCACTGCAGCCTCCACCAGTCGGGGCTTTATGGCAGAGTGGCCCCGACGGAAGCCTCTCCTCAGTGCAAGACACATTAAAGCCCGCATGGAGTTTGCTAAAAACACATGAAGTACTCCAAGATGGTGAGAAATAATATTCTCTGGTCGGATGAGGCCAAGATTTAACTTTTTGGCCTTAATTCTAAGCGGTATGTGTGGAAAAAACTAGGCACTGCTCATCACCTGTCTAATACAGTCCCCACAGTGAAGCATGGGGGTGGCAGCATCATGCTGTAGGGGTGTTTTTCAGCTGCAGGGACAGGACGTCTGGTTGCAATCGAGGGAAAGATGAATGCGGCCAAGTACAGGGATATCCTGGACGAAAACCTTCTCCAGAGTGCTCATGACCTCAGACTAGGCCGAAGGTTTACCTTCCAACAAGAAAATGAACCTAAGCACACAGCTAAAATAACGAAGAAGTGGCTTCAAAACAACTCTGTGACTGTTCTTGAATGGCCCAACAGAGCCCTGACTTAAACCCAATTGAGCCTCTCTGGAGAGACCTAAAAATGGCTGTCGCCACCAACGTTTACCATCCAACCTGACAGAACTGGAGAGGATCTGCAAGGAGGAATGGCAGAGGATCCCCAAATCCAGGTGTGAAAAACTTGTTGCATCTTTCCCAAAAAGACTCATGGCTGTATTAGATCAAAAGGGTGCTTCTACTAAATACTGAGCAAAGGGTCTGAATACTTAGGACCATGTAATATTTCAGTTTTTATTTTTTAATAAATCTGCAAAAATGTAACAACAATTTCTGTGGTCTTTTCTGTCAGTATGGGGTGCTGTGTGTACATTAATGAGGAAAAAACTTAACTTGAATGATTTTAGCAAATGGCTGCAATATAACAAAAAGTGAAAAATGTAAGGGGGTCTGAATACTTTCCGTACCCACTGTAAGTCCCGTTTAAATTTAATTTATTAATGATTTAAGCCTTTCTCCATAATTTTTACTGATAAATGAGTGGTCAGCTACAGGATTATTGTGTGTGTTTTGAAAACAAACACGTCTGATTTTAATAAGAGATATTTTTGTCCTCAATCAATGGCCATAATTTATGGTAGCGCCCGTTGTTCACGTGTGTGTTTAGTCCTGATTGAGAGTCTATCCTTTTCAAGAACCCTATTTTTCGTCGCGAGAATGTCTTTGTTCCATTTCAACCTGCCTTTTTTTGTTGTTCTTTAGTACCATACCTACATAACAAATTAACGTTTACAATTGTGGCTCCTTCTCATGCTAAGCTACAGTTGCATGAATCTCTCAGCTACAATACCGGCCCGGTTGGTTCAACTCAAAAGTGCATGTTGACAGAAAAAAATTAAGATAACAATTTTAAGACATTTAAATTTTTTTATACAGTGTATATATAAAGCCCTTAAAATTTTAGGAGGAAGCATGTTACATAATCCTTAAAAGTATAAAGCGAGCTCATATGACACAAGCTCCTCCTTAGCGGTTCTTCAGAGTCCACACACACACACACACACACACAGATACACCAGTAGAGCGATCAGACATCCATCAACACAACTCATTTCATTTCAGGTAAAATATTTTATGCAGCAATTATTTTAATATATGCATATATACATGCACACAGGTTGGTACATATCCTTGTCAAAAATATTATGTTTATAATTATCAAATGATTATGATATAAGTATATATTACAGTAACAACATTTTTAGATGTGCAGTCTTTTTTTCTTATTTTTTATTACAGAGCAAGCTAATGTAATTCTTTGAAATGTTCTTGTTTGAGAAACCCTGGCAGTATCACAGTTTTGTAAGTCACTCTAGCTAAGAGCATCAGCTCATGCTTTAGATATAAATGCAGATGAACTGTACATGAAAAACAGGAAAAAACAACAACAACATTAAATGAGTGGTGAACAGCAGAACTGTAACGCTTAATGCTCAATTACAGGTGAAAACTGCCTAGAATGGAGAGCAGCAAGGTCATCTCAACTGACAAAGCTACAGTTGTCATCCAAGTAAATCCACAGGTGGCACAAGATACTGTTATTTGTGATGATGGACAGCAGGTCAGAGGAGCATATCACAATACAGCTCTTAAAGGATTTTTCAAAGCACAACCAAAGGCACTTGGGGTAATGTGTTTAATGATGAATTATAATTATGAATGATTTCAGAATACTTTTATTATTGCATTTTCTTCTGTGTTAAAATGAAAAGGTGTGAGCGGTCTGATTTCTTTAAGACTGTAGTGCATAAAACATTACTATACTGTAGCTTGCCTTTGTGTGTGTGTGTGTGTGTGTGTGTGTGTGTGTATCTAAACATGAATGATATGCCATTAGAAAACAAACAAACAAACAAACATTTGACCCATATCTGTCCTGTCTAGACTGTCCAGATAATGACTGGAATGATGATTATCTTATTTGGTATTGTACGCACTGATGACTACAATTACCAATACCCTTTTATTTCTGTTGTTACTGGCATCACCTACTGGGGATCCCTTATTGTAAGTTTCATTTAATGGCTTTGCTTTCTAGCTTCTGATTTTTATTTCCATAATTAACTTTAACATGTCCGATGTTTCTTTCTCAGTACATCAGTACTGGCTCTCTGTCTGTTGCTGCGCAGAATAAACTTCGTCCGTGTGTGGTATGTACATATAATGTGCTGAAATCAGTGGGTGAGAACTCTTCTGTTGCATTGTTTGCAATGTATTCATACACTGTTATTCACATTACTTTGTTTTGCAACTTAAACCACTAAAATCACAAAGCAAGCCTTTTTAATGATCTGTTCATTGAGTAAAGACTGCATGTAGTACGGCACAATGGAGCTACAAGGTAAAAGGCCATAGTGATTTTGTTTCCATCACTAAACAAATATGGTAGCAACAAAAACCACAGCACTTTCCTATATATTCCTTTTTCCTATATATATGCTGCCTTTATATTTACATGATTTTTAATGAAGACTATACTTCACAAAAAAAGTTGTTCCAATATTCAAGAACAAATAAATAATATTTTAATTGCCATATATTTAGGGACCAGTAATAATAATAATAATAGTAATAATAATAATTAATCGCATAGAGGCTTTTAGCCACACTGGTATATTTGCATAAACAATAAAAAGCAACCACAAGACTTTCCATGATAAACTCTCATTTACAACAGTAGTCTGAAATGATTAAAATTATGTGAACTAAAAGGACATCTGACTCATCAATTTACATAGTTCAGGACATGTACATGTGTACACCATTACTATTACTATGTCACCTTTTATGTTTCTGCTTTTCTTTCTGTAGGTGAAAGCCTCTCTTGTAATGAATGTGATCAGTGCCATAACTGCAGGACTCACCATTCTTCTGATGGGCATAGAGTTACGACTCATTTCAGAGGCTTATCACAGATGCAGTTATGAGTGTTCTAAGTCCATGTGTTTAAAATTTAAGGTACTAAATGTACAATGTGCAGTACTATATTAATGTGATCTGTTTCAATTTGTATTATTTATCTTAACTTAATCTTCATCCAACAATTGACAATTGTGTCCATCATTTAGTAATTGCACTGTTTTTTTTTTTTTTTTTTTTACTAATAAAGACTGTGCTGGTCGCTTCTTTCCATACATTTAGAAGGCACTGGAGATTTCATGCTTCAAAAGGAATGGCACCACAAAAGTATCATAAAAGTTAAAAAATAGTCCATGTGACTTGTGCACTATGTCCCAAGTGTTCCTTCTAATGTCTCCTTATAGAGTACACAGTAACACATTACAAAAATAATTTTCTGCCAGGACATTATCCATTAATTTTTACAGACATTTCTGTAAAAATATTAAAACACAACACAATGCATCTAATAGTATTTATTGTAAAGTAATAGTATTTAGAAAATCCTCATATAATGATATTTTTGTGAAACTGCTTTCATATATATATATATATATATATATATATATATATATAATATATATATATATCGATCTATATATATATATACTATATATATATATATATTAGTGTTTTCAATTCAATTCAAGTTTATTTGTCTAGCGCTTTTCACGATACAAATCATTGCAAAGCAGCTTTACAGAAAATTAAAGTTTCTACAATATTTAGTGGTAGCTTATCAGTGTGACTGTCAGTTAATGTACATATGGCAGAAATGTACAGAAAAATCAATTAAAGACAATCAAACAGACAATGAACACTATTAACAGCAATTATTATATGGTTACAATCCAACTCTAGCAAAATTGGGGTAGTTTGTATATATATATATATAATTATTTTTTTTTTTTTTTTTTTTTTAGATTTTACTTTTTTTTGTTTTATATTTATATTTTTACCATTTTATTTTTTTTAGAAACAGATCGGGATCCTTGAAATATTGCTGGTGTTCTCCATCCTTCAGTTCATCATCTCCATCTTTATCTCAGGATTTGCCTGCAAAGCCACCAGCAACACAGACTCTACAGTGGTTAATGTTGCACTAAACCAGGTAAATGATTTAGTGGTGATGATGTAATTGCCATAACCAGGGTGGCAGTCAGTTTTATCCCAACAACCTATGCATATATTTTAATTTACATTAAACAAGCCACAAACACAAAGGTAAAGCTAGCAGAATATAAAGCGACAAGAACATGTTCCACTGAAAACTTTGAACCTCCACTGTAACCTCTGAAACTAGAACAATCTACAATAGTCTAATAGTCTAAAGCACTTCATAATTTAAGAGTAAGACAGCCCTCAACAGAAACATTCTATATTTAAAACAAGATCCTCCTTAATTGTTCTTCGCCCAATGTTTAATGTTCAGTCTTGTATTGTAGTTATGCAACATAACAGGTAACTCATTTAGTCCTAATTAAAAACAACAACAACTGCACATTATACTGTAAAAGGGAACTATAAGTCAGTCATTGCAAACGGCAGCCTTTTACCTTTGCTATTTATCACAGTATAGCCGATAAAATCGTTTTTTATGATGTGTGGATCTTAAAATAAAATTAAAACTGATAATGAGTCTGAATCTCTTGTGTACTAGCATATCTTTGTTATTTCCCAGGGATGCTGAGTCACAATGAGGAGATCCAAAGGAAAAAGGAAATAATAACTCATATTGTTGGTGACACAAGCTTTTTTTTCAATTTCTTCCCCAAATCTGTTCAAGTGTTACAGGAACTGAGCGGGAAAAAAGAGAATTGGGAATTGAAAGTATATCAGATAACTTGTTGGTTGGCACACTTTGTGTCTCTGGTGTGTTTTGTGGTCTGTCACTCAACAAAGACATAAAAATTAAATTTAATTGGTTATTGGCCATTCATAGGGACTAGGCATGTTTGGAATGTCTGAAATCAGAATCAGTAACCAGATGTCTGTTTAATGTACAAGCTTTCCATGTGCATGACAATAAAACATTGGTAAATGTTTAAGGTCAGTTCATCTGGTCTCTTCAAGAGGACATCTGCCCTCTAGTGACCAATGTTTCACAAAAAAAAAAAAATGTCGTAGTGGTTGTGATAGCCATAGCTAGGATGGCAGGTTATGTTATGTCTGTATGCTATAGTTCCCTTTCAGTCGGTCACTCTCGACGTCACGTCGGATGACCGACGAAATTGGGATCTCGCTTAGAGGGACCAATCTACTTCGAGTGTAAACTAAACGAGCCAATGCACATTGGCATGCGATTATTGCATCCAGCTGCTGCTGATCACAGCGTGAGTATAAGTAGGCAGCAGATGCAGCGCATATTCAGCTTTTCGCTTCGGAGCCGAGCGATCACATCGTTCTGCTCCTGACTACTCTACTGAGAGAAGAAGACTGAACGAGTTCAGCGCGCTCTTAGAGAGCTCTTCGTGTTGGCGGACGGCGCTTCAGCGGTGGTGGTTTCCCGTGTCGAGTGGGTTGCACACATCAGGCTGCACTACCCCCTGTTTGTGTTGCAGATGATCATCTCCCCTGTGCACCTCAGCACGCTAAAAGAGCAATTTCGGGTGTGTCTTTTTAAAGACGACGTTGTGTGGCAAACTTGACGTTGCGTCTTTGTAAAGACGATGTGGGTCTTGCTATAGACAACGTATCACCCGGGCGTTTTTGGATGCGGTCGTTACCTGGCGCTGGGTGATGGTCACGATCGCTGCCTCTCGTGCCTGGGCATGAAGCACGCTGAGGTGGCTTTCGTGGATGACTCATGCTCCCATTGCGGGGGTATGACCATCTCGGAGTTGCGGACCGGACTCCGTTACCTGCAAGGGGGCGGAGTGCCCGTGCCACTCCCTAGATCTGGGGTTCCCTCTGGTGGCAGCCGGGGCGTCCTTTTTCTGGCGGTGGGCGGACTGGTCTTACTGTCACGGTGAGGAATTCCCCTCCGGGAAGTCCCCCTTCACGTAAGTTGCGGAGGTACCCCTTGTTCCCTTGAGAGAACAGAGCATTTGCATTCTCAACTACCTCGACGAAGCAGTCTCAGGATCAGTTGTGCGAACACAGGGATTTGGTGCTCTCACACCTCAGCTTGTTGGGCTTTCGGGTCAACTGGGAAAAGAGCAAACTCTCCCCGACGCAGAGGATCTCTTTTCCCAGTATGGAGGGGACTCGGTAAGAGCAGGATGGCGGTCCCACTGAAACAGTTTCAGAGGCTCCTGGGGCATATGGCAGCTACGGCGGCAGTCACGCCGCTGGGGTTGCTCCATATGAGACCGCTGCAGCACTGGCTCCATGGCCGAGTCCCGAGGTGGGCGTGGCAACGGGTCCTTCCGGGTCCAAGTTACACCGGCCTGCCGCCAAACCTTCACCCCGTGGTCAGACATTGCGTTCCTCCGGGCAGGAGTGCCCCTGGAGCAGGTCTCCAGGCATTCTGTGGTTTGCACGGATGCCTCAACCACCGGCTGTGGGGCCACGTACAACGGGCTTGCAGTGTCAGGGGTTTGGACGGGGCCCCAACTGCACTGGCTGCCTCGAGTTGCTGGCAGTGCACCTTGCCCGGGGCCGTCTCAAAGGGCGCTTACGAGGCAAGCATGTACTGGTCCGCACGGACAACACAGCGGCTGTTGCGTACATCAACCGACAAGGTGGTCTGCGCTCCCGTCGCTTGTCGCAACTCGCCCGCCACCTCCTCCTCTGGAGTCAGAAGCATCTGAGTTCGCTTCGCGCCGTTCACATCCCAGGCGAGCTCAACCGTGCAGCCGATGACTGTCCCGAGCTGCGCTCCCGGGAGAATGGAGACTCCATCCCCAGACGGCCCAGCTGGTTTGGGGACGTTTCGGAGCTGCTCAGGTAGACCTGTTTGCCTCTCCAGAAACCTCTCACTGCCAGTTGGTCTTCTCCCTGACCGAGGGAACACTCGGCGTGGACGCACTGGCACACAGCTGGCCGCGGGGCCTTCGCAAGTATGCATTTCCCCCAGTGAGCCTTCTGGCACAGTTGCTGTGCAAGGTCAGGGAGGACGAGGAGCAGGTCCTGCTCGTTGCGCCTTATTGGCCCACTCTGACCTGGTTCCCCGAGCTAGTGCTCCTTGCGGCAGCCCCTCCTTGGCCGATTCCTCTGAGGAAGGATTACTGACTCAGAGACGGGGCACCCCTTGGCACCCGCGTCCAGGCCTCTGAAACTTCAACTTCTGCCCTACCCCAGGGAGGGGTTTTGCCGAAACCATCACTTCAGCGAGAGCACCGTCTACGAGACATGCCTACGCTTTGAAGTGGAACCTGTTCTTTGAGTGGTGTTCTTCTCGCCGAGAAGACCCCCGAGGATGCCCGATCGGAGTTGTGCTGTCCTTTTTGCAGCAAGGGTTGGAGCGAAGGCTGTCTCCCTCTACCCTTAAAGTTTATGTCGCTGCAATCGCTTCTAACCACGACCCGTAGAAGGAGGTCGTTGAAGAAGCATGACCTGGTCGTCGGGTTTCTTAAGGGGGCGAGAAGGTTAAATCCCCCCTATTCCCTCGTGGGACCTGACTCTGGTGCTCACGGCATTACAGCAGGGCCCATTTGAGCCTTTGTAGTCAGTTGAGCTGAAGTTTCTATCAATGAAGATTCTGCTCCTGCTTGCACTGGCCTCCATAATGAGGGTAGGGGACCTGCATGCATTTTCTGTAAATGATTTGTGCCTAGAGTTCGGGCCGGCGGATTCCCAGGTAACCTGAGGCCCCGGCCCGGCTACATGCCCAATGTTCCTGCTACTCCCTTCAGGGATCAAGTGGTAAACCTCCAAGCGCTGCCCTCGGAGGAGGCAGACCCAGCCCTAGTTTGCTCTGTCCCGTCCGAGCCTTAAGGTGCTACGTAGATCGGACGCAAAGCTTCAGGACCTCAGATCAGCTCTTGTCTGTTACGGGGGCCGGCAGAAGGGGAATGCCGTCTCAAAGGAGAGGATGGCCCACTGGATAGTGGATGCCATCACCCTGGCTTATCAGGCACAGGGTGTGCCCTGCCGTTCAGGTTGCGAGCTCACTCATCTAGAGGTGTTGCATCCTCCTGGGCGCTGGCTCGTGGCGGCTCGCGGACAGATATCTGTAGGGCTGCGGGCTGGGCGACCCCTAACACGTTCGCTAGATTCTATAGCCTTCGTGTGGAGCCGGTATCCTCCTGTGTTCTCACCTCAAATGGGTAGAAGCACTGAGAGGCCCCGGCTTCGGGTCGGCTTGCAAAAACCACTCCAGAGAGTCCATATAGTAGACCCTGTTGAGTTCCTCCGTCCCCTTTGGCAGCCAGACGTGGCGGAGCGTCCGGTGCCAGGCCTTCACTCACTGAATCCTCAAGAACCGGTAGAAGGCTGGGATCCATATGTAAGACCTAAGTGGATCCCATATGTGTAAAGTCCACAGTATAGCCTCGAGCCCGTGTTTCCCCGGCAGACTTCTGCCATTCCAAGAGGGTTACAATCACCTCCAATCTTCCATATGCACCTAAGGTATGTTCATATGTGTATTTGCTTCCGAAACCTCCTTCGGGAAGGTTGGAGCTTCCGTAACGTCCCTTTTCCAAGTAGAACGGGTACGTTTTCCTATTGTTATCCAGTCTTACTCATTGGGTATTGCCATAGCAGCAGTAGCTGGTCCTCCTGTGAAGAAGCCCTGGCCTACGCCAAAAAAAAGGGGCGCAGGTGGCTTCCACAGGACCCTGGAAGGGGCAGTACCTGTGGCCCTTTGGTAGGATCCCAATTTCGTCGGTCATCCGACGTGACGTCGAGAGTGACAGGCTGAAATGGAACGTCTCGGTTACGTATGGTAACCCTCGTTCCCTGAAGGAGGGAACGGAGACGTCACGTCCCGTCGCCACAGCTTTTGTACCACCGCTGAGCGGCCGGGTCACCGGCTCGGCTCCTCAGGGAAACCTGAATATGCGCTGCATCTGCTGCCTACTTATACTCACGCTGTGATCAGCAGCAGCTGGATGCAATAATCGCATGCCAAAGTGCATTGGCTCATTTAGTTACACTCAAAGTAGACTGGTCTCTCTGGCAAGATTCCCAATTCGTCGGTCACCGACGTGACGTCTCCATTCCCTCCTTCAGGGAACGAGGGTTACCCAAGTAACCTAGACGTTCTTACAGCTTCCTGCAATGCACCTAAAAATCACATTCTGTCTCACATGTCCTGACATGTCAATAAAGCAATCTCTCCACACCGCAGACAAAAGCAAAGGTACAGCTAGCAGAATGGAAAGGAAATTTCAAGCAACCACAATGGTAAACTGCCTGGCACCTGATTGGCGTAAAACTAGGGCGTTCTGCTGTAGTTGTCTGAACATGTTCAAAACAAGACATCTTCATTATTCATTATTATATTACATTATTACTTCTACTTTATTATTATTATTCTTTTCTAGACCAACTTACATTGCATTCGAGGTATATATTTTTTTATCAATTTTTTAACAGTAATACCACAGCAGTGCTTCAGTGTCCCTCTCATTAATTAATGTTACAATCATCATCACAGGTGATATTTCAGATTTGCTGAGTTTTGATAATGTAATGAAACATAATAACTTAGAGCCTTTCTCCATCATTTAACCTGATAAATAGTGCCGAATACGGATTATGTGTGTGTGTGTTGTGTTTTTGTGTGTGTGTTTTGAGCCCAGCCATGTCTATTGATTCAATTCAATTCAATTCAATTCAATTCAATTCAAGTTTATTTGTACAGCGCTTTTCACGATACAAATCATTGCAAAGCAACTTTACAGTAAATTAAGGTTCTACAATATTTAGTGGTAGCTTATCAGTGGTGACTGTCAGTTAATGTACATGTGGCAGAAATGTACGGAAAAATCAATTAAAGACGTAATAAAACAGACGATGAACACTATTAACAGCAATTATTATATGATGCAATCAAACTTATATTAAAGTTTTGTAGTTCTGTATGTTGTTTCAGGGTTGGAGTCATCTGAGGTCCTCTGAGGGGTTGGCATCATCTCTTCTCAGGTGTTCTGGATCCAGACTGAAGCTTGTGTAAATCCTAGTTACCACGGGATGTCAATCCCGGCAGAAACAGAGAAACAAATAGAGACTGTTCCAACCAACCAAGCAAAATTTATTTGTTTAACCCAAACTAAAGAATAATAATGTGCATTTGATCAGATATAACTGTAGTACAATATTATGATATGCATTATTTGAATGCTTGGCCAAAGAGATGTGTCTTTAATCTAGATTTAAACAGAGAGAGTGTGTCTGAACACCGAACGTTATCAGGAAGGCTATTCCAGAGCTTTGGAGCCAAATGCGAAAAAGCTCTACCTCCTTAGTGGACTTTGCTATCCTAGGTACTACCAAAAGTCCAGAGTTTTGCGACCTTAGGGAATGTGATGGATTGTAGCGTGGTAGTAGACTAGTTAGGTACGCAGGAGCTAACCCATTAAGGGCCTTATAGGCAAGTAATAATATTTTGTAACTGATACGGAACTTAATAGGTAACCAGTGCAGAGACTGTAAAATTATGAGTCAAGACGCGTTAAAAACGGTTTTAAAACTCATTAAAAGTATATGAATGGCGGCAATACCGGCGTATTTAAGAAGAATAGTGTAAGCAGCACTACACACCCACATGAAAACAGCAGCGCAACCGGTGTTTATCATAGCAAAGGCAACGTATCATATTAATTCTGTGAGAGGAGGACGAGAGCGCCGGAGTTTATGCGGTTAGAAGAAATCTCTAGAATTAATTCTGATCATGGCTTGTCTTGAAAAACTAAGACAGTTTGACGTTCGTTGTAGGAGAAGTCACACTGCAGGACTGTGCGCCAAATCTTCTGACACTGCCAGAAGTTCGTCGGAGGTAAAATTGGATCGCAACAGGCCATTAATCGGCTGTCGGTGAACATGTCAAACTAACGATCAAAGACTACAGATTTTAGAATAGGATTATAGGAACCTTTTAGGATTTTCAAAATTTGTCTCAGACGACCAAATCGTGGCCAAAATCACACAGTTTTTGGTTCAATCGGACTGAATTAATTCGATTGATGAATCTGAATGTATTGTTTACATGAACGCTAAAGAAAGTGATTGGGTTGATGTGTGTGTTTATATGTCACAAGCTTCAAATAGGAATTGATTTTTTTTTTACATGCTCACACTGCACAAATATAGTTTCTCACTGTTTGCACATAATAACCACTATCCTACACGGCTTCTTTATTTGTTTTTAACAGCAGAATTAATATTTATTAATTTATGGATAAATATATATTTAAACCGCTGTGCCATGCTTCTCATATTTCTCATATATTTTTATAATGTTTTTATAATGACAGGACACGCATTTATACAACACTTTATTCAAAAGGAAGAACCGCTCGTTCCGCGCGTCATACGTCATTACGCTATTTCTGCGCCATTGCACATGCGCAGTCCTTTCAGTTTCGGGGTTCAATCCAATCAAGTGTTTACATGCACTCTCAATCGTATTAGAAAAAGGAATAAACCACCCCCTTTAATCCGATCGAAATTTCATTCCGATCGAGCTCAATCCGATCGATTAAGGTGTTTACATGAAGGTTTTTCAGTCCGATTGAGCCGTCAATCCGATTACAAATGGATTATTTGGTTGCATGTAAACGCAGCTAGTGTGAGCCGGGCTTTAGACTATCAAAAGATTATAATATGAGTCTACAGTATATTAGAGTGACAACATTTGAAGCTGTGCATGTCACGGATCTGTCACTCACCCAATCCCAGCGCACACCATCACCACATCTGTACTAATCATGCACACCTGCACCTCATCTGCAGCCTCATCAAGCTGGCTTCAAAAGATCACACCTCACATCACTCCAGTGTCTGGTCTCATTCATACGAAGAGGACTCTCTCTATGTTACTCCAGATTCACCAGCATCTTCCTTGTGATTACCTCCTGTGTCTTCTGCTGTGTGTTCTCCTTTTCTCTGCTCCAGCGTCTGTCTCCTCCCAAGTCTCCGTGTGTATATTATACTTACCACTGAGGTGTGTGCAGACATCTGTCCTCCATCGTTTTCATTCACAATCTCCTGTAAGACAGACTTTCTATTACGTTCATCAATATCGTCAAATTTCCTTTGAACTTCCTACTCGCCTGCCATTTATCCCATTGCCGCTGTTGCTGCAAATAAAGTAATATGTTTCATTATATTTCTCTGTGTGAGTCTCCTTTCGTAAGAGTGCAGTTTTTTTTCTTTTTCTTTTTCTTTTTTTAGCAAGATTTGGCTTTTAATGAAACCTGGCTGTCAAAAGTCCTCCTGATGACGCATAATGATGCATTTTGTCATTTGATGGACTTTTGTTGACAACACAATGCAAAGTTAGTTGAAAATCCACAGGTTTGTTGTTTATTTACAGGGGAAATCAAAAACCTTTACAAGAATGGAGAGCAGCAAGGTCATCACAACTGACAAAGTTACAGTTATCATCCAAGTAAATCCACAGGTGGCAAAATATATTCTTATTTGTGACGATGGACAGCAGGCCAGAGGAGCATATCCCAATACTGCACTTAAAGGATTTCTCAAAGCACAACCAAAAGCATTGGGGGTAATGCATATAATGATGAATTATAATTATGAATGATTTGGGGAAAATTTTAGTGTCATATTTTCTTCTGTGTGTCATATGTCCTCAAGTGAATAGATGTGTGCTGGCCTGATTGCCTTTAGACTGTAGTGCATAAAACATTAATAACTTATTTTTGTGTGTGTGTATCCAAACATGAATGATATGCCATCATGCAAAAACACTAGCATAAACACTTGACCCTCAGGGGCGTGTCCAGGATTTTATACTTGGGGTGGCAAAGAGGGGGCAAGAGCAGAATGAGGGGTGGCACTATAGATTCGTGTTTGTACTCCCCATAATTCGTATTCACACCTTGTTGGTGATTAACTATACATGTACTGGAATTACCGTACTTCATTATCCAAAGTAAATGTATGAATCTGTTTATTAGTTATTAATTTACAGTTACTTATGAAAATGTTAACAATTACAAAGGGGGTTTTCACACAAACACGCACATACAGATTTGATTCTTTTATTTCTTAATTGCAGTGACTGCTCTAAAATACGAAGCACCAATGTTTCAGGAGTTTAGACACAGAATAGGACACCTGCTTATTCAATAACTGTTTTATTTCCTATTTGGGTTTATGCATATGCTTTAAGATTAACTGATTTTTTCCCCCAAGGCATTGTTAGATGCCAGTGTTTCCTGTCATAGCTGTGAAAATATGATTTTAAAAACAGTATCATAGCTATCAAACTATTTCTTGATCAGAATTTAACCAGAATCAGATTGATCTCAAAGTAAAAAAGGTGCATAAGTCTGATTTTGTAGTGGCTTTGCTTTAAAATTGAATGATTATAATCTTAATTCAAGTGATGCAGAATTGTGAAAGTCTGACAGTAATCAGTGCTGAGTACCACTGTAACGTTAACCCTGCCTGATTTAAATGTTTCAAAATGATTAACAGAAATTAGTAATTTAGAAAAGTAATCAAAAAGTAATCCAATGTAATCAGTTACATTACTTTAATAAAGCAATTGAAATAGTTACACTACTTATTACATTTTAAATAGGGTAACCTGTAAACTGTAACCTATTACATTTACAAAGTAACCTTCCCAGCACTGCCTAACAGTAACTGGTGTCAATGGTGAAAAAAGTGTCAAAGATGCGACCCCCCCCCTCCCCATTTTTCATGCCACCGCAAAAATCAACGTGTTAATACCCCCCCATAACTCCTGATGGCCCTAATTGGTCAACTGTAGTTAAGCGTTATACAACATAAAATGTTCCTTTTTTTTTTTTTTTTTTTTTTAATATGCATATTTTTGTCTATATTTACACAAATTCACATGATGTAAAATTCCCACAAAGAAGATTTGCCATATTTATTTATATATTTTTCATTAAGCAGAAGATTATGCTAATCTATTGAAACAACACCTATAAAATGAACCTGACATGCCATTACCACTATGACCATAGAATGGCGGCAGAGATCCTGATTCATGTATTCAACTTGCCGTTTCCACTCCTTATGTATATTAATCAAGGGGAGCGATTTATTGTAGTTTTCTCCTGGATAAAATTAGCCTAATGTAACTAATAGCCCTGAATCGATCCGATCAGACCAAATGACTGAAATGAATGATGAATGAGTGAATAGTAGGCTTAAATATAATAATAATAATAATGATGATGATAACCAAAAAAAAAAAATTTTGTTATTTTCTTTCCTTTAAGTAAGTGTGCATTAAACGATTCAATGGTTATCAGAATTAAAAGTTAAATCTGTCATTGCAGCTTTTTGAAGTGTGAATTTTGTTTGGAAGGATGAAATGATAGTAGGCTACATTTTCGTCAGTTATTTTATCGGTTATTAAATCAGATACATAGAAGCACAGTAAAATTAAATTTATTTGAATGCATTTGTGAGAGCTCGATTACGTGTAAATTAGTCCTGCCTGTCTGTGCAACGTCTCTCTACTAATAGTGAAGCTGTGGATTTTGATTACTTCAAAACAAAAAGAAATGTTCGGTATAACTTTTCTGTTTCTAAGCATTTTTATTGACAAATCACAGGGCAGCGTTGACAATATTTTTTGTTTCTGTGTGTGAGTGATCCGTTATGTGTCTGTACATGTGTGCGTGCAGTACAATCCTTGTAGGCAGAACTAGTTTAGAACGGCTATATTTATGGCATTAATTGTGCTAGTGATTGAGCGGTAGTGGAGCACTCTGAGAGCGAGCGAAAACCAGAATTCTCCGACTTTCTTCAAAAGATCCCGCTTCAGGTAAAATCACGCTGCCCGCTCTCAATGCACTTTCGACCCATACGCTGCTTCGGTGGCAGGTGGGGTTGCACAGCTTTTTCTTTGGGTGGCAGTTGCCACCCCGTGCCACCCTTGTGGACACGCCACTGTTGAACCTTATCTGCCCTCTCTAGGCTGTCCAGATAATGACTGGAGTGACTGTTTTCTTGTTTGGTATCGTACGCACCACTGTCTACAATTTCCCTGCTGTTGCTTTGTTCAGTGGCATCACCTACTGGGGATCCCTTGTTGTATGTTTTGTGTAATGGTTCTCATTCATCATCTCGTGTTCGAGATCCACCTATGGGAAGGGCATCCATGCCTGACCTCTGCAGAAGCATCCAATTGCACCAAGTCTGGTTTGACAGACAGGAGCGTGTGCCCAATGGCAGGTAAGGTAAGGCCTGTCCAGCTGCGTGTGGTGCGCTGATCGCCGGTAAGGACCCTCACCCATTCTGCGTGGGCCTCAAGCATGCAGAAGAGGCTTTGGAGAACCCAGAGAATTGCAGCTATTGCCTTATGTTACCTAAGAAGCTCCAACGGCGTCATCTTGTGTGCCTCTCGATTGGGCTGACCAGCCTAATCCTGCATTCCCTGAAGAGGATATCTTCGCGGGTAACTTCCTGTTTGCCATCAAACCAGCTTGTTCTGGTGATGATGACGATGCGGGCCTTCTCGGGGTCTCAGAGGTCGAGGAAGCCATCCTGCCCTCTGGTGGTCCCCAGGTTAATGCCCCCACAGCCTTACCCCGGTCCATCCTCCTGGACATGTGTGAACAAGCAGCTGCTTGCCTTAACATTGAGTGGCCGGCTCCACAGAGTGCCACCGAACAGGTGATGAAACAACTCTTCCCTGGCCTCCCAGCATGCTCTAAGCACATGAAAAATTACTGGGGAGACCCGCTCAACCTCAAACACAGTCTCGCAGGCCTCGAGGTAAAGGATATGGCAGCTCTCAGCATGGTTGATCCCTACCAACACGTGTGCTACTTTAAGCCCAAGGACTATTTGTCTGTGTGCAGAGGCAGGGCCATCAAGTTGCGGAAGGTGGTAATGACAGATGCATCCTTAACAGGATGGGGGGCCAACCAGGAGGGCAGAACAGTGAACGGTGTGTGGGCGAGCACACTCCACTCAGACCACATAAATTATTTGGAGCTCCTCACTGTTTGGAAGGCTCTGAAACATTTTCTGGCCCACCTGCAGGAGCACCACGTGCTGATGCGTTGTGGCAACACCACAGCCGTTGCACATATCAATTGCCAAGGGGGATGCGCTCCTCCAAGCTTCAAGCTCTAGCTCACAAGCTGTTAGCATGGAGCAGCCGGCACTTTCTGTCGTTACGGGTGACCCATGTTCTAGGCATTCTGAACAGGGGCGCAGACCTTTTGTCGAGGGGGAACCCACTCTACGAAGAGTGGTGCCTCCACCCTCAGATAATGGGGCTGCTATGGAAGAGGTTCAGACAGGCGGCCATCAATCTCTTCGCTATGTGCAAAAACACCCATTGTCCTATGTTCTTCTCACAATACAGGACAAGGGTGCCCCCCTTAGCATGGATGCACTGGCCCACTCATAGCCCAGTGTGCTGCCTCTACGCATTTCCTCCGCTCTGCCTAATAATTCCTACTCTGGTCAGGATGAAAAAACAGAGCCTGACTCTGATTTTGATAGCACTCAGATGGCCCAAATCTCCATGCTGGCAGAGATAATCCCTCTTATGTATGCCCAGCCATGGCCCCTCCCATTATGCACGCACCTCCTGCCCCAAGCAAATGGGGAAATCTACCATCCTCACCCAGACAGGGTGACACACTGGGGCTTCCCCCATAGGTTCAGAATGCTAGAGCCTCTTCTACAAGCTCCCTTTTTGATTGCAAGTGCCGTGTGTTTGAGGAGTGGGGCGAGGAGTGCCAGCTGATATCAAATCAGTGCTCAGTCGCTAAAACTTTTTTTAAAGACTTTATTGATGGTGTGAAATCCTTTTCGACTAACAAGGTCTACTTGGCGGCTATCGCTGCATGTGCTGGAGGCCTAGTCTCAACAGCCTTTTGAGCCCCTGGGAGATATCTCCCTTAAGCTCTGCTCCAGCTCTGCTCCTGGCCTTGGCGTCAGCCAAACGTGTCAGTGATTTGCACGCACTCTCTGTTCATCCCTCGTGCACTAAATTATCTCTCTGTGGAGATAAGGTCTTTCTCAGGCCTAACCCAGCCTTTATGCCAAACTGCTTCCTAACTTTCACTTGTGAGGTGCTTGTGCTTTCTGCTTTTCACCCTCCTCCATCCTCCTCTGCGGAGGATCAGAGGCTAAATGCTTTAAGTCCTGTTCATGCCTTGCAGGTTTACATCGACAGGACGAGCCCTTTCAGGAGGAGTGATGAAGCTCTTAATTTCTACCCCCCAATAACCATTTTATAGATATATATATATATATATATAATATATATATAATATAAATTTATATATATATAATAATATATAGATCAATAATGTTTTGCCGAGTGAGGGCACGGATGCCCTTCCCATAAGTGGATCTCCCCACGGCTTGTTTCAGAGAGCTGGGGTTACAAACAGTAACTGTTTTTTGTGCTTGTCTCTGTTTTAATTCTCAGAAACTTTGAAATGTCCTGTGTTCGTTCTCAGAACATCAGTGCCGGCTTTCTGACAGTTGCTGCTCAGAATAAACTTCATTCGTGTGTGGTATGTACATATCCATTTCAGCAGCACATTACAACATTTTGGTGACTTGCAAGTGAGAATGGATTTTACAAACAAGCATTCATGGATAAGTAAAAACAACATACTTAATGAGGTTTTTAGACACTTTACTCAACTGATACATTTGCGTAAAAGGAATAAAGGGCAAGCATAATACTTCCATTGTAAACTCTTTTACCACAGTATTCTGAAACTTGCACATTCTGCTATTGTTGTTGCACTGATGCTTTGCCCTGTTTTAGGTGTTCAGCAAGAGAAAGGCCTGCTACAAGTGCAGCTACTAAGCTTTGTGCTTACTAACAACTTACTAACAAAAATGTATCAAAGAGTGCAAATTGTGTAGCTGATGCTTTTTCTCTAGACGTCCATTTCTGTTGACTTAGCTCAATGAGACATTCTTTTTATTACCAGATCAAGACAATTAAAAAAAATAATTTTAAAAGTTTAAAATATTTTGCAAGTCTATGCCATTACTGTTCCTGTATGTAATTTTTATTTTATTTTTAGCTTTTCTCCCTGTAGGTGAAAGCTTCTCTTGTAATGAATGTGCTCAGTTCCATAACTGCAGGACTTGCTATTCTTCTTGACCAACAAGTATCGAAGTTGCCTCTATGGCTATGTTCGTACTGAAGACCATTATGTGTTCATTTTTCGAGGTACTAAATGTATAATGTGCAATACTTCGTTTTATTGTAATCGTTTTGCAATTTATTTATAGTTTTTAATTGTTGTTTAACTCATTAAATGCCAACATTTCTGAAAAGTGAGTTCATGTTACTTTATGTATGTTACACAACACTTTCAAAGTGAAATGTCCAGTGAGTGGTGCTAAAGTGCATTCAATTTTCTTCAACAAAAGATTAACAGAGGTGCAGAGTTTTATTACACTAGTTATTGTATGTATCTCTGTAGTTCAGAAATGAATTTCCCAGATAGTGGTGCTGAAAAGTTAAAGCTCTGTTGAGTTTAAAAAGTAAACCCTACCCTAAACATTAGCAATAGTCTTAACAAAAGCAACCGTGAGATAAAAATTAATTTGCTGAAGAAACCAGGCCATTGTAGTTTCTACGAGTCTTTGAGCTCTTTTAGGAAGTATCATGACTCATGTTTCAAGTGACTTGTACATTTTCTCAATGAGCTTATATTGCAACCATGACAATTCTGTTATCATTTACTCATTTGTAAGCACTGTGCTGGGGCCCGTTCTTCGTACGTCGCTTATTACATCGAGATGAAATGTCACATTCAAGATGATATCATCGTGCTAATCAGGATCTGGCTAATTCGGTTCTTTGAACGCAGCTGTTGTTGATGATTAGTATGGCTGGATTGAGTTATCTGAGATAATTGCGTGTTCATGGGCTATGTATCAATACTCGAAACCACGATCAACAATGCAGTGATTGGCTGGCGGCAAGACAGCAACGTAATGACGTCATATAATTAAAAAAGACACCTGACGAAAAACTTGACAAATTTCTGGACATTTATAAGGAAACAGCCAAGCGAACAAAACTACATAAATGTTATAATAGATAAATTAAATGTGCACCGTTTTTATTTAATTTACATTCCTAATTATTTATATTCACAATTTCTAATTTTTGTACAGGCTTTACATTTTTATTTCAATGTAGCAATTAGCAATTCATTTAATTTTATATTTGAACAGATTTGTTATGTGCCAGCATTATTTAAAGTTTCTTTCTAGATCATGCTATCTGCATCTCCTGCACTCCATCAAGCCACTCCCATAATATCTGTCACCACTCAAGTAATGCACAACTCTACATTATCTGTATAGCATGTGTGTAAGACTTGAATACAATTATGAAGTAATAATTTTATGACGAATAAATCTTTCAGTGAGTAAAACTGGCTGTGTCTATAGTATTATACATTACACAAAATTATAATATTATTTTTAAATTATTATTATTTTAAATTATTGTCCCTGGATCAGTAGGATACTCTTGTAATAAAGTAGCGGTGGTAGCGGACAGTTTTTAAGTATCAGTTCTGCTTAAAAAGATGCGATCTAATCCTGTTTACATGAAATAAGCCTGCTCCCAAGCAGGTTTAAGCTTACGGACCTGTTGCTATGACAGCAGCTCCGGGATGAGCTTCGAAGAACCAAATAATCCAAAATCATGCCAAATCAGCAACAATCAAATCCAGCTAACTGAGTTAGCGACGTACGAAGAACGGGCCCCTGGTCGCTAACTTTCATACAATTACACTGACTATAGACTGGAGGTTCCATGCTTCAAAATGATGCATCTACACCACAAAAGTATCCACATGTTCGAAGTGTTCGAAAGCCATATGATGCCTCCATGTAATAATACTAGAAAATCACTCAATATAATTGATGGATATTATTTGTGAAACTATTTTGATATGGGCATGTTGACTTTTTTTTTTTTTAGAGATAAGATCTGGGGATCCTTGGAATATTGCTGGTATTCTCCATCCTTCAGTTCATCATCTCCAACTTTATCTCAGCATTTGCCTGCAAAGCCACCAGCAACACAGGCACAAGAATGCTCAATGTGGCACTGATTGGATAAATTATTTAGTGGTAATGATATAATTGCTATAACCAGAGTGGCAGTCAGTTTTATCCCAACAACCTATATATATTTTAATATATACTGAACAAAATTATAAACGCTACACTTTTGTTTTTGCCCCCATTTTTCATGAGATGTACTCAAAGATCTAAGACTTTTTCTATTTCCTATTTCTCTCAAATATTGTTCACACATCTGTCTAAATCTGTGTTAGTGAGCACTTCTCCTTTGCCGAGATAATCCATCCACCTCACAGGTGTGGCATATCAAGATGCTGATTAGACAGCATGATTATTGCACAGGTGTGCCTTAGGCTGGCCACAATAAAAGGCCACTCTAAAATGTGCATTTTTATCATACAGCACAATGCCACAGATGTCACAAGTTTTGAGGGAGCGTGCAATTGGCATGCTGACTGCAGCAAGGGTACATGAATAGTCATGTACTAATTTTTGAATTAATACTTATTGAGTTTATTATAATCATTTATTATTACTCATTATTTCCAACATAACTAACGATAGTGAAGGCAGGAACTATTCATGAACCAATTAAGAGCTACCCTTAACTACGACTGGAGTCATTTGGAATCTGCATGAATAACAGCCACCTTAACTATATGTTGGTGCATTAATTAACATTTAGCAATAAACTAAATCAAACATGCTCCTTCAGAATAAATAATAAGTAGGCCTACCCTGACTTTGAATTAAACATGAATGAATGAATGCTGTCATTATTTAAACTTTTTTCATTGATTACATTCTGAAAAAAAAAAATTTAAAAATAGAGCACCATGTACTATATTAATATGAATTTTTTTTACAGGTGTTTTATTTGTATTTTGACTTTTGAATTTTTTTAGGGTTACTGTTCATAAAATTAACAGATAAAATCCATTTAATGAAATGTGTAAAAACATTGATGAGAGTCTGTAGGTCTATAGAGCTTATTAAGAAAGCCAAACTCAGTTCACATTTAGATTGATTTTTGTTGAAGAAAGGGAGAAGGCTTGTGTGGATGGTAATAAACTATTATATAAACACTGAATGCCACATATAATACAAACTTCTACTTTCATCAGGAACAGTGTGTATATGTACAGCATTTTTTAAATTAAGTCAGTAAACAAGGTGAAAACATTTGTGTTATCTAAAATGTGCCATCTGGGGGCAGTAGCTCAAAGACTGAACTGTAATGTGTCTCACACACACACACACACACACAGTTTTGTGGTTTTATGGGAAGTTTTTATGGGGACTTTCCAGTGCCGGGCCAAGGCTTCTGGAGGCCATAAGCAAAACTTTGTCAGGGGGCCAGGGTAGTCACAAAAAACTCAAAAAAAACCCCCATCTCCTTAAAGGATTAGTACACTCAAAAATGAAAATTAGCCTGTGTTTTACTCACCCTCGAAGCATCCTAGGTGTATATGACTTTCTTCTTTCAGAATGTTTATTTCAAATGTAATAAACACTTTTCTCTCGCTTCCGGTATCTGTCATACGCTGAAGCCTTTCCGGCGGATGACGTAGTACGTCGGCGTTGCATGAACACGGAGAGAGAACAAAACAAAACGCCATTTAAACCGTTTCGAACATCCCCTGGTTGCTGACTGCAGTATAGGTCCTAAACCCTGCCCTCTCCATGTTTACGAATGGGACATGAGTCAAACTAAAACATCAAATCACACTTCAAATAAATTTTTCCCAAAGGTATTTCTTATGACTTTGATATTATATGTTCAAGAACAATTTTTCTTGAAGTTTTTTCTAAAAGTTTTTCTTTTAGTTACTTATTTAATGCTATTAAACAGGATGTGGCATCATGATTGTGCAATTGCAGTTGGGTCTGTAGGAGTTTGGGCAAGACTTTGATACCACAGTTCCAGCTAATGATCACTGCTGTGCAGACTCAGCTCCAAAAGACATCACTGGCGCAAAATGAGAGCGGTCATACCTGGGACATTTTTACTTCACTTTTATATTGTGAAAGGGAGTGGAGATGTGTCATCCAGCTTTTTTAGAGTCTATGGAGTTGACTCACACTCACATCCGGCAAGAGCTCAACAGTCACTTTACATGATTTGACTGATTTGGATGTTGTGTAGGAAAGGCAACAGTGCATCCTGTTTTCATAATTGTTGTAAGCCAAACTGAAAAAAAGGAAACTACAATTCTATTAACTGCACAGCCAAAGTCATTAATCATCTTTGAGAGCAAGGGGTGGTGATTGATCCTGGGGATCTTTCATTGCAATATTTGCTACATTTTTTGTGTTGTTTTGCAGTGAAACCCCACCAATTATCATTATGTATTAATGTACAGGTGCATCTCAATCAATTAGAATGTCGTGGAAAAGTTCATTTATTTCAGTATTCAACTCAAATTGTGAAACTTGTGTATTAAATAAATTCAATGCCACAGACTGAAGTAGTTTAAGTCTTTGGTTCTTTTAATTGTGATGATTTTGGCTCACATTTACAAAAACCCACCAATTCTCTATCTCAACACATTAGAATACTTCATAAGACCAATAAAAAAAACAATTTTTAGTGAATTGTTGGCCTTCTGGAAAGTATGTTAATTTACTGTACATGTACTCAATACTTCAGTGGTTCTCAAACTTTTTACAGCGTCGTACCCCTGGGGCATTTAACATTCTTCTGCATACCCCCTCTCTTCCACTTAGACCGCAGTCACACCTTTTCTATTAAAGGACAATATTTGCCCCCTTAAATTGATTTACAGATGCATTTTTTTTACCTTTATAGAGGAAAATATTTTCTATTCTTATTAATTGTATGTCATGTTTTATATCATATTCTTAACATTCCATTAAGTGTATTATTAATATAATAAATAAAGCAATACATTGTCAAATCGAAGTGATACTTGTAGATTTTAAAATAAAACCACCAATAGGTGGCGGCAAGTCACTGTATTTAATGAGCCAGGCATCGCGTCATTCATTCAGTAACGAAGCAAAATGCTGTAGTTATGAATGGGTTATTAATCACTCTCCAAATCATTCAAAGCATCAGATTCATTCACTAATGAAACACCGCTGTTGCCTGGAGACGCACACCAGATGATATTTCGTTGGTTGCAAAATAGAACAAACATGACAATATTCGGTTTAAAATGTAGGCTACATTTAAAATGTGAAATTTTCACTTAATATGACCTTTTTTTTTGTTGAACTGTTGTAAAAATGAATGCCACATTTGCCATCGATTTGGAGATTCAGGTAAATTTTCATTCTTGCTCTTAAACATGAAAACAATAACACGCACAGAGTCACAGAGTGTGTCTGTATCGAAGAGAGTTTAAATCGATCTCAGTCCGTGTCAATATTTGCTCTTCATGCTATTAAGTGAAGATCTACTTTAAAGATACATTGAACATCAGCGCGATTTGCTAAAGCAGCATATTCAGCGGACATCCTATCACATGCATGCTGCTTGTGTGGATGCAGTCAGTTTTGACCTCAAAAAATAAGGTAAGCTAATTGGATATCAGGTATTTGACCGTTTACGGGACCCCCATTTTCCTGTTTTTACATTAAAGCGACATTTTGCTTGTCAGAAATACATGTTCGGTTTTAATGTTACTTTAAGTTGGGGTATTAAATGAATGCCAAAACTCAGAATTTTGTTCGCGTACCCCCCTCCGTCATCTCACGTACCTCCAGGGGTACGCGTACCCCAGTTTGAGAACCACTGCAATACTTGGTAGGGGCTCCTTTTGCTTTAATTACTGCCTCAATTCGGCGTGGCATGGAGTTGATCAGTTTGTGGCACTGCTGAGGTGGTATGGAAGCCCAGGTTTCTTTGACAGAACTGCATTTTTTGGTCTCTTGTTTCTCATTTCCTCTTGACAATACCCCATAGATTCGCTATGGGGTTCAGGTCTGGTGAGTTTGCTGGCCAGTCAAGCACACCACACCATGGTCATTTAACCAACTTTTAGCAGTGTGGGCAGGTGCCAAATCCTGCTGGAAAATGAACTCAGCATCTTCAAAAAGCTGGTTAGCAGAAGGAAGCATGAAGTGCTCCAAAATTTCTTGGTAAACGGGTGCAGTGACGTTGGTTTTCAAAAAACACAATGGACCAACACCAGCAGATGACATTGCACCCCAAATCATCACAGACTGTGGAAACTTAACACTGGACTTCAAGCAACTTGGGCTATGAGCTTCTCCACCCTTCCTCTAGACTCTAGGAACTTGGTTTTCAAATGAAATACAAAACTTGTTCTCATAGAGGAATTTGGACCACTGGGCAACATTCCAGTTCTTCTCCTTAGCCCAGGTAAAACGCCTCTAATGTTGTCTGTGGTTCAGGAGTGGCTTAACAAGAGGAATACGACAACTGTAGCCAAATTCCTTGACACGTCTGTGTGTGGTGGCTCTTGATGCCTTGACCCCAGCCTCAGTCCATTCCTTGTGAAGTTCACTAAAATTCTTGAATCGATTTTGCTTGACAATCCTCATAAGGCTTGTCAAGGCTCTCTCCTAAGGCTTGCGTTCTCTTTTCGTTGGTTGTGCATCTTTTTTTCCACACTTTTTTTCCTTCCACTCAACTTTCTGTGAACATGCTTGGATACAGCACTCTGTGAACAGCCAGCTTCTTTGGCAATTAATGTTTGTGGCTTATCCTCCTTGTGAAGGGTGTCAATGATTGTCTTCTGGACAACTGTCAGATCAGCAGTCTTCCCCATGATTGTGTAGCCTAGCGAAACAAACTGAGAGACCATTTTGAAGGCTCAGAAAACCTTTGCAGGTGTTTTGAGTTGATTAGCTGACTGGCATGTCACCATATTCTAATTTGTTGAGATAGTGAATTGATGGGTTTTTGTTAAATGTGAGCCAAAATCATCACAATTAAAAGAACCAAAGACTTAAACTACTTCAGTCTGTGTGCACTGATTTTATTTAATACACGAGTTTCACAATTTGAGTTGAATTACTGAAATAAATGAACTTTTTCACGACATTCTAATTTATTGAGATGCACCTGTAATTAGTGACAGAAAAAGTAGGTACCTCTAAATATTTTTAGGCATAATTACTGAAATTAGTGGTGGTCCTGGCCTCCCATGTACAAGCCAATAGTAACACCCAGCATAGAAACATTCATAATTCTGCTTTGCTGAGACAAAGATGCCAGCACACACTGATTACAGAGCGTACATTTTAAATGTTTTAAATTATTATTTCCTATTTTGACAGTTTAACTATTATATTATTGTTTGTTGTTGTTGTTACTATTATTATTAGTAGTAGTGGCAGTAGTAGTATTAAAATGTTAATGTATTTTCTATTTAGAGGGACAGAGAAACATTCTGCCTTGTTTATTTTTCATTTATATGTAAAGTGCTTTGTATTAGGAAGCTGCTGGCCATCAAAAGAAACTTTCTAGCCCCTCCCAACTGTTCTACAAAGAGTCCACACACACACACACACACACACAAAGATACGTCAAAAGATCTACCAGATGTCAACAAATCTCATTTCAGGTAAAATATTTTATGAATTAACATTCATGTTCTTTTTTTATTATTTTGTTATATTGTCTGTTTCAATTTTGATACATAAATTAAATTAACGTTTTGACTAATATTATTGTTTTAGTGTATGTTCTTGCTCATTTATTGCTTGGTACTATAATCTCCGTTTAAATGTTGGATATTATGCTACAAAACCATCAGAAGAACTCCAAAGACATCAAAAGGCTCATAAAAATTTAATAAAATGATTATCATGTGTATAGTATATGAATCTGAATAGCGATGTTTTAACAGAGCATATATGTATATATCAGGAACACAAAAAAGAATATAAAAAATAGATGCGAAGCACATATCTTTTTGTCTTTTTTTAAATAGACCTTTTTAATAAAAGGTAGAGATAAACTTCTTCTGTTCACACTTCTTAATGAACTTGAAAAACATCAACATACTTATTACAGGTGAAATCCAAAACTTGTCTAAAATGGAAAGATGCAAGGTCATCTCTACTGAGAAAACTACAGTTGTCATCCAAATAAATCCACAGGAGGCAAAAGACAGTATTATTTTTGTTGATGGACAGCAGGCCAGAGGAACAAATCTCAATACAACTCTTAAAGGATTTTTAAAAGCGCAACCAAAGGCACTGGGGGTAATGCATTTTGTGATTAATTATAATGATATATGGTTTGGGGAATTTTCTTATTAAATTTCCTCAAGATTGTTTAAAATGAAAGAAATCTCTAATATTTAATACAATATTATAATACAATATTTAATTTAATTTAGTCTGTGTACAATAAACATTGATACATCTTCTATTTTTGTGTATCATAACATACATTTTATGCGATCGTGAATGGAACATCTAACCTATATCTGCTCTCTAGACTGTACAGATAATGATTGGAGTGATGGTCTTCTTACTTGGTATTCTACACACCACAAATTTCTACAAATACTCTGCTATTGTTGTCTATAGTGGCATCACCTACTGGGGATCTCTCATTGTAAGTTTCATTTAATGGTTTTGTCTTATTTCCCTTTTAATTTTATTTTCCAGAATTAAATTCCTTTGTTTCTTTCTCAGTACATGAGTGCTGGCTCTCTGTCTGTTGCTGCGCAGAAAAAACTTAATCCGTGTGTGGTATGTACATACAGGATCACCCACCAATTTTAGCACATTTTAACTATTATTTTGTCACATTGTTTCTGAAAGTACTGATTTTGCGTCACCTGAAAGGCTGGGATGGTTGTAACACTTTTTGATTTAACATCTGTTATTCATTCTTGCCCTATTTATGTCAAACTTGGATATGTTTTCCCCACACTTTTTGCTCCATATTTAAGTTTTTAAAATATATATTTTATATATAATTCCTGTGTAAATTAGTCACATACAAAGCGTACTGTCGTTTACTGTATTGTACTGAAAACATGGACATCTGATTCAATTTTGTGCATGCATCAGATTTGAATCAGAAATAAATTATACTTCAAACATATTTTTATAACAGTCCCCATTTATAAAAATACTTTAAATAATTTTATTCTAAAAGAAACAAAGCAAACAAGAAAAATTAATGAATACAAAAACCATTGGCTAACAATTTTAAAAATGTCTGTGTCACAATTGTCACAATTGTCAGTGGCAGCTGTACATTGTCCCATTTGTGCACTCTTTATGTGTCCAGTAGAAGTAAATGGGGAAAGTTATGTTTGTCACAGTTTCTCCCTCCTCCTCCTCCTCCTCATCATCATCATCATCATCACAATCACAGTGTTCACCCTTCACTGACCTTCACTGCTTTGGATACTTATCTGTCATTCCTTGTCGTTGTCTCCCCTTGTTGTTAAGTAAATCCTGCGTTTGAGTTCACCTCCTGTCTTGCCCTCAGTCTGTTACAATGTTACAACCCCCCTTGTTTGCTCCGATATGATATGATTCTAGATTTTATGCTTAAAAGTAATAATGCAAGCCTTTTCAGTGATCTGTTCTTTGAGTAATTTTATGAAATCAGTACATTCTGTTCCTGCAGGTGAAAGCCTCTCTTGGAATGAATGTAGTCAGTGCTGTAACTGCAGGACTAACCATTGTACTGATGGGCATACAATTAAGAGTAATATCAATGGATCATTCAAGTTCACATGCTGAGGTATTACGGGCATGTAGCACGCTGAGATGGCGTTTGTGGATGAGTCATCTTCTCATTGCGGGAAGATGATCATCTCGGAGTCGCGGGCCAAGCTCCGTTTCCTCAAGGGGCGGGGTTCCGTTGCCTCTTCCTCGATCTGGTTCTCCTCATGGCGGTAGCCACGGGGGGCTACATCAGGCGGGCGGTCTGAGGAACTCCGCAGCCAGTTGAGCTGCCAATGGAACGTGCTGGGCCCTCTACAAAGAGCGTACCAGCACTACCCGTTGGCGCTCCTCCCAACGACCAGATGTCGATTGCTGCATCGGAGGGTGAGCCAGAGCTTTCTGGAGAGGAAGATTCAGCTGTGCTGCTCTTCTCCGGGACTGTAGCAATGCCTGAATCGGATCCAGAAATAATGGCTATGCTTTCCTGGGCCGCCGTAGGGGTAGGGCTTGAGTGAAGACTTTCGCCTTGTCCCGAGCCCTCAAGGTTGCACGATTGGTTCTCGGGGTGGTCCGCGATGGTTCTCAGCGCCCCACCTCGGTGCCTTTTTTCCCGGAGGTGCAAGAGGAGCTCAACGGGTCGTGGACGGCACCTTTTTACTGCCGTAAACCGATCTGCTGGTTCCTCCTCCCTCACCACCCTCGATGGTGGGCAGCTAGGGGGTTACAAGGGTCCCCCCAGTGGAGCGGTCGGTTGCGATGCAGTTGGTCCTAATACCGCCTCCAACCGGCAGAGAGAAAAAAAAAAAAACCGGGTGGTGCTTACCACAACGGGTCTGTATGGGACTCGATGGGACCAGCGTGTATAGACTGTGGGAAGTGCCCTGACTTACCGCTACGGCGTGATTGGAAGTGCACCAGGCCAAGGCACTGAGGGATTTGCATGAGGGTGGTCACGACCCGGAAGTCGCGCTACGAGCGACGAAGGTTACGGCGCGGTGTCTGGGTCGTGCGATGTCCACTATGGTTGTCCAGGAGTGCCATTTCTGGCTGTGTCTGGCTGACATGCGCGAGACGGACAAGACACGATTCTTGAACGCCCCTGTGTCCCAGGTCGGCCTTTTCGGCGACACGGTGGAGAACTTGACCAGCGATTCTCCGCTGACCAAAGCAGACTGAGACCATCAGGTACATCCTGCCCCGGCGTTCAGCTGCTGCGTCGCGAGGCGGCCCCACTGCTACAGCCTCGCTCCTGCGGCACAGCAAGCTATGCGTGGAGACGTCGCAGGGCAGCCGCCCCGCCGTCCAGGCCCGCATACTGTGGGCAGCGAAAGAGCAGGGCCCAGAGACGGGCAACCAGGAGGTGGAGGGAACTGCTCTTTCGTGATGGTAAGCACACCACTCCCTCCCCCGGAGGAGGGCCGGACAGAGAATCTTTTTATCTTTTTCCGACACTGACTTCTCAGTCGGTGGTACCAAAATACTTGACAAATAGAGCAATTCCTCTATTTCTGGGTCCTCAGAGGGGACGGGGGGTTGTGGACGATCAAGTGGTATAACACTCACCCTTCTCTCTCGCCAGGGAGCAGCAATGGGCGGATCGGGAGGGACGAACCAACGGATACCCACGAACCCTCTGCTCGAACGCAGGTCAGTGTTACACAAACCAGACCCCGCCTCGGACCGGCTACGAGACGCCCAGGCCGGGTCCCTGCGTTTTCCACGCTGCCCCACTGCGGGTACACCTGTACTTCCGTTGATGCCACTTGCGCGGTGTCTTGGAGCCTGTCTAGAGCTACCCAGCCCGTCTCGATGACTCCTTCGAAACGTCAAGCTCGGCTATGCGATTCAGTCGCCCGGCGTCCCCCCAAGTTCCCCAGTGCATGCGTTCACAACGTGAAGGCGGCCAACTGGTCCTGTCGGCGTGGCGGAGGTCGCAGTCATACGGGCGAAGGAGTGAGATAGAGCCGGGTCCCTCCAGCCGATATGAAGACCGGGGTTTTACAGCTCCTACTTCATTATACCCAAGAAAGGCGGTGGGTTACGAACAATCTTGGACCTGCGTATCTTGAACCGGGCCCTTCACCGGTTAACATTCAAGATGTTGACGCAGGAACACATCTTCGGGTGCATCCGTCCCCGAGATTTGGTTTGCAGCGATTAACCTGAAGGACGCGTACTTTCATGTCAACCTTCCGCACAAGATCCACTGCTTTAGGTTCGCGGTAGAAGTACGAGCATATCCAGGATACGAGGTCCTTGTGCCCTCGGGCTCTTCCCTGTTTGACCCGTGTCTTCACGTAAAGTTGTTCGGAAGGGGTACCCCTTGTTGCCTGCGAGAGACACAGAGAGTTCGGAATTCTAACGATTCGACAAAGCAGGTTAATGGATCAGTTGGCGGGCGAACACAGGGATTTGGGCCTATCACCCTCAGCCTGTGAGTGCATTGGGTGTCCACTGGAAAAGAGCAACTCCTCCCCGATGCAGAGGATTCTCTTTTTCGGTATGGTAGTTGCAACTCGGTAGACAGACAGCAGACGCAGCGGACGGGTCAGGCGGTGTTTGAATGCTGAATACATTTCAAGCAGAAGGATGGCGGTCCCACTGAAAACCGTTTCAGACGGATCCTGGGGGCCGTATCGGCAGCTACGCGGCAGAGGGTCACGCACTGGGGCGCCTCATATGAGCGAAACGCTTGAGCAGGATACATGGCCCGAGCACCCGAGGTGGGCGTCCGGCAATGCGGCAACTATTTCCGGGGTCCAAGTTACACAGGACTGACGCCCAACCTTACACCCCGTGGTCAGACATTGCGTTTTCCGGGAGGAAGAAGTGCCCATAGAGAAGGTCTCCAGGGAAATGCGGTTGTTTTGAACGGATGCATAAACCACGCGCTGGGGGGGCACGTCACAGGGGGTGAGTGGGTCAAGGGGTTTTGGACGGAGGCACCAACTGCCACTGGAATAAACTGCCTGAGTTGCTGGCAGGACACCGCTGACCTGAGCGTCTCAAAGGGGCGCTTCCGAGTAAAGAAGGTCTAGTCCGCTACGGATGGACAAACAACGTGCGTACAAAAAATCAAAACGACAAGTGTGGTGTACGCTCCCATTGCATGTTGCAACTCGCCCGCCATCTCCTCCTCTTGAGTCAGAAGCATCTGAGGTCGCTTCAGGCTGTTCACATTCCTGGGCTGCTCAAACAGGCAGCCGACGAGCTATCTCGAGCTGAGCTCCCGGGAGAATGGCGACTCCATCACCAGACAGTCCAGCTGATTTGGAGCCGATTCGGGGAACCCCAGGTTAGACCTGTTTGCTTCCCACGAAACCTCCCACTGCCAGTTGTACTACTCCCTGGGGAGGGGAACACTCTCAGCATGGACGCATGGACAAAGCTGTGGCCATGGGGCCTCGCAAGTAGCGGTATCCCCCAGTGAGAATCCTTGCACAGTTGCTGTACAGGTCAGGGAGAGGACGAGGAGAAGGGTCCGGTGGTGGGAACACTATGGCCTTACCTGGACGCGGTTCCCAGAAATAATGCTCTTGCGACAGCCCCTTCTTTGACGAGTTCCTCTGAGGAAGGCATTACTGACCCGAGACGGGGGGCACCCTTGGCACCATGTTTGTTTGGGTTTCTTGTGTCCAGACCTCTGGAAACTTAATGTCTGGTTCCTGGGCGGGACGCGGAGGTTCTAAGTGGTCTACCCCAAGAGTTAGTTGACACCATCACTTTGGCGAGAGCACCATCTATGAGACACGCCTAAGCTTTGAAGTGGAACCTGTTCGTTTAGTGGTGTTCTTCTCGCCGAGAAGACTCCCGAATATGCCTGATTAGAGTCGTGCTGTCCTTTTTGCAGCACGGGTTGGAGCGAAGGCTGTCTCCTTTCCACCTAAAGGAGGTCGCGGGGGAAGCATTGAGCTGGTGTCCAGGGTCCTTACAAGGAGGCGCTGCCCCTGGGGGAGGCAGACACCAGCCCTAGCTTGCGCTGTACCGCCGAGCTTACGGTGATACCTAGACCGGACAAAAGCTTCAGGACCAGAAAGCTTGGTCTGTCAAGGCGTGCCGGCCAGCAGGGGAATTGAGTCTCTTAAGCAAGAGGGATGGCGGTGCTCCATGGGATAGTGGGCCTACTGGCTTATCAGGCACAGGCTGTGCCCTGCCCGTTCAGCTTGCGAGCTCACTCAACTAGAAGTGTCGGCATCTCCGGGCGCTGGCTCAGGCGCACTCATGGCGGATTATCTGTAGAGCTACGCGCTGGGCGAACCCCTAAAACACGTTCGCAGATTCTATAGACTTCGGTGGAGCGGTATCCCCAGTATTATAACCCAAATAGGTAGAAGCATGCAGATGGCCCGGCTTCGGCGATCGGCTTGCTATAAAAACCATCTAGAGAGGTCCATATAGTAGACCTGTTGCAGTCCTCCATCCTCGGCAGCAGCCGTGGCAGAGCGTCCAGCGCAAGGCCTTCAATCATGAAATACTCGAGCGAGGGTTGGAGAGCGCCGTGGAGAGAATTAAGGGGGCTAGGGGCATTCGGGTAGGGCAGGTAGAAGGTTGGGTTCCATATGTAAGACCTAAGTGTATCTCATATGTGTTAAGTCCACGGTATATCCTCGAGCCTGTGTTTCCCCGGCAGATTTCTGCCATTCCAAGAGGGTTACAATCACCTCCATTTTTCCACATGCACCTAAGGAATGTCCATATGTGCATTGCTTCTGAAACCTCCTTCGGGAAAGTTGGAGCTTCCGTAAAGTCCCTGTTCCAAGTAGAGAGGGTAGGTGTTCCAGGTATCCGTTTAACTCAGTGGGTGGGCCCCTAGCAGCCGAGTAGCTGGTCTCTGGGCACGCCTGGTACGCCAAAAAATAGTAGGGGCCAGGGACACTGGAAGGGGCATTAGCTGTGCCTTTGGTAGGCTACAATTTAGTTCGGCATCGACGTGACGATCGAGAATAATGACGGAACAGGAACGTCTGGTTAACTTGGTAACCATGGTCCTGAGAGGAAAGGGACAGTCACCGCCGTCGCCACCGATTCTTGTACCACCGCTGAGCGGCGGGTCACGGCTCTGGGTCTCAGCGAAAACCTGAGTTATGCGTGCATCTGATGCCTTTACTTATACTCACCACTGGTGATCTAATCGAATGCCAATGTTTTGGCTCGTTTAGTTTACACTCAAAGTCGATTGGTCTCTCTAAGCGAGATCCCAAATCATCGGTCATCCGACGTGACGTCTCCATTCCCTCCTTCAGGGAACGAGGGTTACCATACGTAACCGAGACAATATCTGATCTGAACATCCGACCTACGTCTAAACACACATATCCGATTCTTCACAGAACTCCCAATGCGAGGGCGACACCTTTGCTCATAAAGGTTTTTAATGGCGTTTTAATGCCGGCGTACTGTATGCGCTGGCATTTTATTGAGATTGAAACTTTTTATAGGTAAGAAATTGCACATTCAGCAGCTGGTTTTCAACCCCCGCCCCGTGAATTCTGAAAAAACAACAGCTAAAAGCTACATATATTTATCAGCAATGAGGTGAGAACTTAGCAGTTTTTGTAATTAAATTGACAAGCTTGTTTGCAATGCTTCACAATCGCTCGCTCGCACGTGGGTGCATGCGTTCGTTCTCTCTCTCGCTCGCTCTCTCTCCTTAATTCAAATTCATTTCAATAAATATCAAATTTATTTCACTAAAGAATTCTACCTCTAAAGAGCTGTAGGTAAAATAGCCTAACAAATGAAAATTACCATTATTTTCCAGTCTTTATCCCATTCCCGTCGAATTTTGTGTGGCAGAACCATCTGACCTGCCCGCGTGGTCCTGCTGCAAATTAATAATGGCCATCGACGACTATTAAACATGTAACGGCATGTAAACCCGAGTCTACCTGTGCTAGTTCAGCGATCCCTGCTAGAAAAGCTTTGGGTGGGAATGACAGGTGGGTGGGTACACAGATATCGGATACCGTCGTGTTAAGTGATGTCAACCGCGTGCCCAACACAAGTCGGATATGGGTCAAAAGATGGGATCTGGCATTAAGACTTCAGTGTAAAACGCAAGCTTAGTCGTAGTGTGTTGGCTTATCTAAATGGGGACATTTTTATACACTTTAACTGTTTTTATATACAGCCAGTTATAAATATAAATGTATAACTAGTACTAGTTCTCACTCTGAACAAAAGCATATTGGTAAAACTGTAAATATATAGTAAATGCAGATTTACTTACATTTATGCATTTAGCTGACTATTATTTGCAAAATTGCTTACAATACAGGAACATTGGTAATTTGTCACAAAGCCAAGGTAAATAGAGCAGATGAGAAATTCAGAAAAGAAGAAAAAGACAAAAAGATTTTGTGTGAGAGTGTGTGTTTGAATTGTGAACTGGTTTAGTGTGTGTGCCCTTACCAAAAAGTAGTATACTTCAAATTTATTTTAAGCTCAAGTATATTTTAAAGTATACTTTATGTAGCAAGTATACAAATATCAGTGCACTAGTAGTATACTTGTAAGTGTACTTTTTCAATACTCCTTGGGACTAAATTGAACCACTTTCTATTATATAAAGTATACCATTTGAAAGAGTCGACAGGTAGTAAACTTTAAGACACAAGAGTTTACAAACAACAGTATTTTAGCTGTTACGCAACCTATACTAAAAGTGAACTTATATGAACACTGATTTTGGCTAATTAAATACTTGTAGTAGCCAGTGTTAGTCCCCTTGAACGATAGTCTTAGTGTTAAACTTACTAGTTCTCAGTAGTTTGCTACGGCACGTATGACTGGTTTATACGTTTTCTTTAAGAACTGTACATATACTTTAAGTATACTACGGGTCCTGGTTGAGGTTGTTGAGGTAAGTTGTAGAATGTGTTATATAAATATCTGAACATACAAAAAATCAAAAGAAAGAACAGGGTATCTGCTTGTAAACAAAAACATTTTATTCTAGCTTCATGCATTCTTTTTTTAAACACTTGAATGTGGGTAAGTTTCATAAATAATAATAAAAAAAGAAATAACATTTTGAACAAAAAGCTGAAAAAAAAACTATGAATTGGATTCAGAACGATAATCAAAACGTAGATAGAGTCGATCAACACCCCAAAGCTTGACAGTCATTATTACCTCTTCATGGGTCGACATAACATCAACTTTACACAGTTTTGATGCTGTTTTATGTCTGATAATCGTGTTAGATTACATGTGGAAGCATCTGTTGTTTCGGTTTCTCTTTACTTGTGTTTTTGGAAATTATGTACAGAAAATGTGTACTAGCGCACCCTACAGTATAATAATGAAAACATGGATTCCAGGAACACAAGTATAGCTCAAATATATTTAGACTTTTTCTAAGTATAAGTCAAGTATACTTAAATGTCATTTTAAGTATATTTCTGAGAAGTACATAAAGCCCATTTCTGAGAAGTACATAAAAAGTAGACTAAAAGTATACTTTCCTATTTTTTAGTTTAAAAGAAGTATACTAATAGCACACTTGAATAAACTTATTTTTCTTAGGTGTGTGCTTTGATCGCCCCTGATTTAGCACATTGTATTTATGCACAGACACATGTCAGTATGTTTACATTTCCACACACATTTAGCATAATGTTGTGATTTGCCTTGTGTATGTTGCTATGTTTACTAATTCTGAATGGATCTGTGTATAGTAGGTATATACAGTCAGGTCAAGGCAGTTGGTTTAGGTTTTCTTTTTTTTTTTTTTTTTGTGATCTGCATGTGGTCTCGCTTTATGGGAACTGACTTGTCTAAATGTAAAAAAGTCTAAAACCCTATAAACATGCTGTTGCGCTGGTCACCGATTGTCATTTGTGAATTCTGAAATAAGAATTTGGATTATGCTTAGTTTTAATGATACGTTACTGATACTAAATATTGGTATGTATAATTTCGGATCTTTGATTATGTTGTATACTTCCTCATTAATTCACAGGGACCCGATGTCGCATTTGAGTCTCACATTGGCTGTACGTCACATTGGCTCACGATTGCACATTCGAAAGTCTGATTTTAGTAAGAGGGGTAGGTGTGAGCAGCTGCCCCTGTTTTTCTTGACAACAAAGATAGTTTACCTAGTCTTTTCCCATTACAAACTATACTTTGTGCACAAAACTATGAACATAAATTCTTTTGGGGGTGTGTTGTTTTGTGTGTGTGTGTGGGTTTATCACAAAAATGCCATTAAAAAACAAAAAAAAAAATAAACCCCCCCATACACCACACTCGATCATCTATCTATCTATATGTTCTGTATGGAATATATATATATATATATATAATATATCTACTGCCTGTCTGGTGACCAGCCAGCGCCCATTGGCCCAGTGAACACAACACAAGTTTCAACAAAGATTGTACACTCTAAAATAGCATCTAGAGAAGTATCACATGGTGAGGGAAAACACCCAGATGCACCTCCCCTAGACACAAAAACAATTACCCACATGAGTGTCAGTTAATCGTCACCAAAAGGAGAACTTAGGATAACAAAGTGACGGTCCTTGGAAAAAAACAAACTATAGATATATATTTATTTTAAATTTTCCAGAATCGCTTTACTGTCCAATGTTTCTTTCATACATCAGTGGCTCTCGTCTGGTGCTGCACGAATTAAACGTCACTCTGTGGGGTATGTAAATTTAATGTGCTAAATCAGTGGGGAGCAGAGAAGAATTCTTTGTTGTCACATTCTTCCATAATGATTCAACACTCTTATGTTGTGCAATTGTTGTGTAGTTCACCACTGTTAATAAAGAATAACAATTTGGCCAACCCTGTAAATTTTTTGCCACCTGAAGGAATTTCTCAGTTCTGTTTAAAGCGTAGATTAGACGGCCGGGCAAGTTAAGGAAACACACGAACGTGCAAGTATCCTCATACTCAATTTTTCTAGAATACACAGATTATTATAGGGCATATGCGAGGGGAGTTTCCCCCTCTATAACCACTAGGATAGATAAACATCAGCTGGATTTTGGCCAAGAAATGTGTTTATCTAAAATGGCTACATGTACCAAGCAAAAACACATGGACCTATTAGGAAGAGGCTTTTGCGAAGAATGCTGAAGGTCTTCAGAGTTCATCACGATACTCATCCTAGCTTATCCGGTTTATTTGGGACATTTGAAACAAGAGAGAGAAATGCGAAGAGAAGAGAAACGAAGAAGGAAGAAGAAAGAAGGATGAGAAGAAAGAAGGAGAAGAAGGAGACGAGAAGAAGAAGCTACTGTTATACATTAGCTGCATACTTCGCATAGGAGTAGACATATTGAAAACACTAATATTCAAGAGAGAGAGCGGATCGAGGGGGGATCAGAGAGCCTGCGTGGTCAAATCTAAGAATGAGAGCGCTGAGAAAAAAAGAGGGGTTGGAGGCATGGTCGGGCATCAACAGAAGACAGAGAAAAGACAGAGAGTGTTTTCTAACAACCACTAAAAGCACAAAGCAAGCATTTATCACCTGTTATTTGAGTAAAGACTGCAAGTAGTAGGGCACAATGGACCTATGTGGTAAAAGGGACATTGTAATTTTATATTCATCCCTAAACACCGAATGGCAACAAAAACCAACACAGTACCTCACTATATAATTTTGATGCCTTTATATTTAAAAAAAAAAAATTCCCACAAAAAAGTTGTTTCTCCAGTATTGAAGAAAAAAACAATTAAGGTGGCTTTTAACCAACATTGTACTCTGACGCATTTGCGTAAAAAGAATAAAAGGCAACCACAATGCTTTCCATGCTAAACTATCTTTTACCGCAGTGGTATCAGCTTCAGTAAGCAAAATGAGAAATAGGTTCTAGTTTTAAAAGAAGACAAGAAAATAAAAAACAGAGCAAAAATACAGTACGTTTATATATATATATATATATAGTGTGTACGGAAAGTATTCAGACCCCCTTAAATTTTTTCACTCTTTGTTATATTGCAGACCGCCATTTGCTAAAATCGTTTAAGTTAATTTTTTTCCCTCATTAAAGTACACACAGCACCCCAAATTGACAGAAAAACACAGAATTGTTACATTTTTGCAGATTTAAAAAAGAAAAACTGAAATATCACTTGGTCCTAAGTATCCAGACCCTTTGCTCAGTATTTAGTAGAAGCACCCTTTTGATCTAATAGAGCCATGAGTCTTTTTGGGAAAGATTTCAAGTTTTTCACACCTGGATTTGGGGTTCCTCTGCCATTCCTCCTTGCAGTTCCTCTCCAGTTCTGTCAGGTTGGTTGGTAAACGTTGGTGGACAGCCATTTCTAGGTCTCTCCAGAGATGCTCAATTGGGTTTAAGTCCGGGCTCTGGCTGGGCCATTCAAGAACAGTCACAGAGTTGTTGTGAAGCCCACTCCTTCGTTATTTTTAGCTGTCGTGCTTGGGTCCATTGGTCTTGTTGGAAAGGTAAACCTTCGGCAGTCTGAGGTCCTGAGCACTCTGGAGAAGGTTTTCTTCCAGGATATACCTGTACTTGGCCGCAATCATCTTTCCCTCGATTGCAACCAGTCGCCCTGTCCCTCATTATGCTGAATAAATCAACGCCCTCCCCGGTCATGATGCTAAAAATGTCAACCCCCCCAATGCTTCACTGTTGGGACTAAGTATTGGACAGGTATCGAGCATATGGCCCCTGTGTTTTTCCCCCCCTTCCACACATACCGCTTATAATTAAGGCCAAAAAGTTATATTTTGGTCTCATCAGACCAGAGAATCTTCACCATCTTGGAGTCCTTCAGGTGTTTTTTTTTTTTTTAGCAACTCCTGCGGGCTTTTCCATCTTGTCTTTGAGCCCTAGGAGAGGCTTCCGTCGGCCCACCATCTGCCCTAAAGCCCCGCTGTGAAAGGGCTGGCAGTGATTGCGTTTCGACTTTCCTACACAACTTTCTCCCATCTCCCGACTTGCATCTCTGGCTCAGCCTAGAAACAAAACAAAAAAAAATGATAGTGGCTAGTGATCTTTGGGTTCTTGCTTTACCTCTCTCATTCACACAAGGCGCGTTCTCCCCGATAGCTCAGTGGGCCGACTGCCAGCTCTATGAAGGGGTCTGGTCGTCCCAAACGTCGTCGCATTTCTAGGATTTATTGGGAGGGACCTACTGTGCTTTCATTTAGATAACTCCTACTTCTCAGAAATTTTTTTTTAACCTTGGCCAGATATGTGCCTTGCCATAATTCTGTCTCTGAGATCTTCAGGCAATTCCTTTGACCTCATGATTCTCATTTAATCTGACATGCACTGTGAGCTGTAAGGACTTATATAGACAGGTGTGTGGCTTTCAAAATCAAGTCCAATCAGTATAATCAAACACAGCTGTACTCAAATGAATGTGTAGAACCATCTCAAGAATGATCAGAAAAAATGGACAGCACCTGAGTTAAATATAATAGTGTCACAGCAAAGGGTCTGAATACATATGACCATGTGATATTTCAGTTTTTATTTTTTTTAATAAATCTGCAAAAATGTCAACAATTTCTGTGTTTTTCTGTCAATATGGTGAGCTGTGTGTACATTAATGAGGAAAAAAAAAAAAAAAACTTAAATTAAACAACTTGAATGATTTTAGCAAATGGCTGTAATATAACAAATAGTGAAAAATTTAAGGGTGTCTGAATTCTTTCCGTACCCACTGTATATATAATATAATGTATACGGAACTATATAACAGATATAAATTTGGCGTTTATACTTCTACTCATTCAAGGCCCAAAGTTTGTTGTGTATATAACAAAGAACCAAAGACCTGTATTGTTTAATCCCAGGCTCTGTGAATGAGCGTTTTGGCCTTTTATGTTAGTCCGGTGTGATGGAATGGAGCACTGCACCCACATTATCGTCTTCCCTGACTTGTAAGATTCCAAATGGCTTGACATGCATTTTGTGAACCCTCTCCTGTCTGGCCGGTCTCTGGCTGATGGTTTGTGATGTAGCTCCACCATGTAGGCACAATTGATTTTCTTTTTCATCTTCGGTCCCTACCTAGCCCGTCTGCTCGTTGTTTAACAAACTGTGCTAAACAATATTTAATTCTCACCATATTTCTGTATTATCCATAAAATAATTTGACATTGTCCGCCGTTTTAATCTAACTCTAGCGCAGCCAACCGGTAGCCTGTTAGCGTTTCATTTGCGGTTCGGGTTTCCTACCCTTCTTTTGCGCACTCCTCGCTCCCATTTACTTTCTCTCCCAGACTTTTTCCGCAAGTTCATCAATGAACTTGCGTGTAAGACTCCGGACATCATTCAACATCAGAGTCATGGCTTCTTCTCCTGAATTGTCACATCTGCAATTGCATGCACTGCTTGCACATGTTTGAAGTGTAGCCTCTTGCCCTGTCAGTCGCGAGAGGAATTCACATGTGAATAATGCAACTAAAGGGAGTAGCGGACAGTGAAACCCTGTGAGGGGAGAAGAGATGAGGGGGAGAGGGGGACTCATAAATAAGAGAGGAGAGAAGTTTGGGCAAGGTGGTGTCCTTTGCTCTTTCTTTGAGATCTTCTCTCCAAACTAGTTTTATTGTTTTGTTGCATACATCTGTTTTGTGAGAATTCCTGAACTTGTTTCTTGTGGAGATCAGACTGGTCTTACAGAATGAAAACACGAGGATGGGATGGCAACCTAAGACTTCCCCCCCCCCCCCCCCCTAGGGTCCGGTTTTGACACAAACAATGTTTTTGCGACAATCTGGTTTGATTTGCACTTAACTGTTGTGCAAAAAAACACATCACTAACTTATTTGTGGGTCAGTTTGTGTGGTGTGTGTGGTCGTGTGCATGCGTGTGTATCCAAACTGTCCATTACATTACAAAACAAATAAAAAATAAAACCCCCCAATACCCACTGATCATCTATCTAAATCTCTATCTATCTACTCTATCTTCTTGTCTGTCTGTGTCGTATGTGGATAACTATATGATATGCAGTGGGTACGAAGTATTCAGACCACCTTAATTTTTTCACTCTTTGTTATACGTGCAGTGGTATGATTGCGATTGCTAGTATTGCGCTGCAGCCATTTGCTGAAATCATTTAAGTTATTTTTTTTTTCCCTCATTAATGTACACACAGCCCCCCATATTGACAGAAAAACACAGAATGTTGACATTTTTGCAGATTTATTAAAAAAAGAAAAGCTCGCTGTCAAAAATATCACATGGTCCTAAGTAGATCAGAAAGTATCCTTTGCTGTGACACTCATATATTTAACTCAGGTGATGTCCATTTCTTCTGATCATCCTTGTGTTGGTTCTACACCTTCATTTGAGTCCACCTGTGTTTGATTATACTGATTGGACTTTATTAGGAAATCCACACACCTGTCTATATAAGACCTTACAGCTCACGTCAGTGCATGTCAGAGCAAATGAGAATAATGAGGTCAAAAGGAACTGCCTGAAGAGCTCACAGACAGAATTGTCGCAAGGCACAGATCTGGCCAAGATTACAAAAAACATCATTAAACCAAATTTGCTCTGCTTCACTGTAGGTTTCCTAAGCTGTAGGCAGCGTTCGTGAACCCGGAACAATAATCCACCTTAAAGTACTGGGGAGACGTCGTTTTGTCCTGTACACCCAACCCCTTCCTAAGCTGGCCCTGGTCGCGGCATGGTGGGTTCCAGTAAACTTTGAGGCTATCGGGGGAGCAAGATGCTCTTTGGTGAGAGAGGTAAAGAAGGACCCAAAGATAACTGTGGCTGAGCTCCAGAGATGCAATCGGGCGATGGGAGAAAGTTGTAGAAAGTCAAACATCACTGCAGCCCTCCACCAGTTGTGGCTTTATGGCAGAGTGGCCCGACGTAAGCCTCTCCTCAGTGCAAGACACATTAAAGCCCGCATGGAGTTTGCTAAAAACACCTGAAGGACTCCAAGATGGTGAGAATTAAGATTCTCTGGTCTGATGAGACCAAGATAGAACTTTTTTGGCCTTAATTCTAAGCGGTATGTGTGGGGGAAACCAGGCACTGCTCATCACCTGTCAATTACAGTCCCAACAGTGAAGCATGGTGTGGCAGCATCATGCTGTGGGGGTGTTTTTCAGCTTCAGGGACAGGACGACTGGTTGCAATCAAAGGAAAGATGAATGCGGCCAAGTACAGAAATCCTGGACGAAAACCTTCTCCAGAGTGCTCCGGACCTCAGACTGGGCCGAAGGTTTACCTTCCAACAAGTCAATGACCCTAAGCACACAGCTAAAAATAACGAAGGAGTGGCTTCACAACATCTCTGTGACTGTTCTTGAATGGCCCATCCAGAGCCCTGACTTAAACTCAATTGTGCATCTCTGGAGAGACCTAAAAATTGTTGTCCACCAACGTTTACCATCCAACCTGACAGAACTGGAGAGGATCTGCAAGGAGGAATGGCAGAGGATCCCCACATCCAGGTGTGAAAAACTTGTTGCATCTTTTCCCAAAAAGACTCATGGCTGTATAAGATCAAATGGACCTTCTTACTAATCTAATCGTGGGGATGGGGCGAAAGGTCTGAAGATACTTAGGGGGGTGTCCGGGGGGAGGTGTGTTGGTAGTTTTCAGTTTTTTCGTTTTTTATAATCCGCAAAAATGTCATCAATTCTTTGTTTTTCTGTCAATATGGGGTGCTTTTTGTACATTAATGAGGAAAAAAAAATATATTAAATGATTTTAGCGAATGGCTGCAGTATAACAAAGAGTGAAAAATTTAAGGGGGTCTGAATACTTTCCGTACCCACTGTATATATACTGCCCTGTTTGTGTGACAATACAAGAGCCCATGGCCAGTGAACACAACCACAAGTTAACAAGAATAACACACATCTAAACATAGCTCTAGAGAAGATCACATGGTGAGGGACAAACACCCAGCTGCACACTCACATAGACACAAAACAATTAACCACATGAGTGTCAGGATCATGTCACCAAACAGAGAACTAGACTAACCAAAGTGACAGGTCCCTGAAAAAAACAATATATCACTTATCTATATTTAAATTTCCTTGCCAGATCACTTTAAAAAACATTTCAAATGTTTAAAACCACCATATAGATATAATATATATAAAACTTTAATTCCAACATATTGGCTTTATACTTCTACTTCATTCAAGGCCCAAAGTTTTGTTGTGTATACTTAACAAAAGACCAAAGAAAGTATTGTTAACCAAGGCTCAGAATGAGTTTTGGACTTTTATGTTTAGTCCGTTGTGATGGAATGGAGCAAATGCACACACATTCGTTTCACTAATTTGTGAATTGAGTGTAAATATTCCAAAGGACTTGACATGCAATTTTGTGAACACTTCCTGTCTGCCGTGCTGCTGAGTGGTTTGTGATTGTAGCTCCATGTAGCTTTGTTTTTCTTTTGCATCTGTCTTACTATCGCTCTCTGTTGTTTAAACTGCTAAAATATAATTTAATTCTCACCATATTTCTGATATTATCCATCAAAATAATTTGACATTGTTCGCTTTTAATCTAAACCTCTAGCGCAGCACGTTAGCCTGTTAGCTTGTCATTTGCGTTTCGTGTTTCCTACCATTTCTTTTTCTCTCTCTCGCTCCCTTCCCCCTCCCCCTCTCAGCTCCATTAACTTTCTCTCCTCTCTACGTTTTTTTCACAAGTTCATCAATCAATTGTGGTAAGTCGGAAATCATTCAACAATCAGAGTCATGGCATCTTCTCCTGATATTGTCACTTGCACTGCTTGCCACATGTTTAGTGTAGCCTTCCCTGTCAGCGGAGAGGGATTCACATGTGATAAATGCAGGAAAATGATTAGGCTGACAGTGAAACCTGGTGAGGGGAGAAGAGTGAGAGGGGAGAGAGGAGTCATAAATAAGCAAGGAGAGATGTTTGGGCAAGGCATAATATCCTTTGCTCTTTCTTTGAGATCTTCTCTCCAAACTAGTTTTATTGTTTTGTTGCATACATCTGTTTTGTGAGAATTCCTGAACTTGTTTCTTGTGGAGATCAGACTGGTCTTACAGAATGAAAAACACTAGGATGGTCAAACCTCATTAGGGTCGCAGGTTTTGACACAAACAATGTTTTGAGACAATCTGGTTTGATTGCCTTTAGACTGTTGTGCAAAAAAACATGAACATAACTTATTTGTGGGTGTTTGTGTGTGTGTGTGTGTGTGTGTGTGTATCCAAACATGCCATTACAAAATTTTTTTAAAAATAAACCCCCCAAAAACACAAAAAACCTTGAGCTATCTAGCTCATCTAATCTATCTATCTATCTATCTTCCTTATGTGTATATATATATATATACAGTGGGTACGGAAAGTATTCAGACCCCCTTAAATTTTTCACTCTTTGTTATATTGCAGCCATTTGCTAAAATCATTTAAGTTATTTTTTTTCCTCATTAATGTACACACAGCACCCCATATTGACAGAAAAACACAGAATTGTTGACATTTTTGCAGATTTATTAAAAAAGAAAAACTGAAATATCACATGGTCCTAAGTATTCAGACCCTTTGCTCACTGTTTAGTAGAAGCACCCTTTTGATCTATACAGCCATGAGTCTTTTTGGGAAAGATGCAACAAGCTTTTCACACCTGGATTTGGGGATCCTCTGCCATTCCTCCTTGAAGATCCTCTCCAGTTCTGTCAGGTTGAATGGTAAACGTTGGTGGACAGCCATTTTTTAGGTCTCTCCAGAGATGCTCAATTGTGTTTAAGTCAGGGCTCTGGCTGGGCCATTCAAGAACAGTCACAGAGTTGTTGTGAAGCCACTCCTTCATTATTTTAGCTGTGTGCTTAGGGTCATTGTCTTGTTGGAAAAGAACCTTCGGCCCAGTCTGAGGTCCTGATCACTCTGGAGAAGGTTTCCGTCCAGGATATCCCTGTACTTGACCACATTCATCTTTCCCTCGATTGCAAACAGTCATCCTGTCCCTGCAGCTGAAAAACACCCCCACACAGCATGATGCTGCCACCACCATGCTCACTGTTGGGACTGTATTGGACAGGTGATGAGCATTTCCTGGTTTTCTCCACACATACCGCTTAGTATTAAGGCCAAAAAGTTCTATCTTGGCCTCTTCCGACCCTAGAATCTTATTTCTCACCATCTTGGAGTCCTTCAGGTGTTTTTCATGTGTCTTGCACTGAGGAGAGGCTTCCGTCGGGCCACTCTGCCATAAAGCCCCGACTGGTGGAGGGCTGCAGTGATGGTTGACTTTCTACAACTTTCTCCCATCTCCAGACTGCATCTCTGGAGCTCAGCCACAATTATCTTTGGGTTCTTCTTTACCTCTCTCACCAGCTCTTCTCCCCCGATAGCTCAGTTTGGCTGGACGGCCATTTCTAGAAAGGGTTCTGGTCATCCCAAACGTCTTCCATTTAAGTAATGGAGGCCACTGTGCTCTTGGGAAACTTAAGTGCAGCAGAAATTTTTTTGTAACCTTGGCCAGATCTGTGCCTTGCCACAATTCTGTCTCTGAGCTCTTCAGGCAGTTCCTTTGACCTCATGATTCTCATTTGCTCTGACATGCACTGTGAGCTGTAAGGTCTTATATAGACAGGTGTGTGGCTTTCCTAATCAAGTCCAATCAGTATAAACAAACACAGCTGGACTCAAATGAAGGATAGAACCATCTCAAGGATGATCAGAAAAAAATGGACAGCACCTGAGTTAAATATATGATTGTCACAAGGCAAAGGGTCTGAATATTTAGGACCATGTGATATTTCATTTTTTCATTTTTTCTTTTTTAATAAATCTGAAAAAATGTAAACAATTCTGTGTTTTTCTGTCACTATGGGGTGCTGTGTGTACATTAATGAGGAAAAAAATTAACTTATATGATTTTAGCAAATGGCTGCAATATAACAAAGAGTGAAAAATTTAAGGGGGTCTTAATACTTTCCGTACCCACAGTATATATACTGCCCTGTTTGTGTGACAATACAAGAGCCCATGGCCAGTGAAAACAACCACAAGTTAACAAGAATGACACACATCTAAACATGACTCTAGAGAAGATCACATGGTGAGGGACAAACACCCAGCTGCACACTCACATAGACACAAAACAGTTAACCACATGAGTGTCAGGATCATGTCACCAAACGGAGAACTAGACTAACCAAAGTGACAGGTCCCTGAAAAAAACAATATATATTATATAATATTTAATAGAATTGGCTTTATACTTCTACTTCATTCAAGGCCCAAAGTTTTGTTGTGTATACTTAACAAAAGACCAAAGAAAGTATTGTTAACCAAGGCTCAGAATGAGTTTTGTACTTTTATGTTTAGTCCGTTGTGATGGAATGGAGCAAATGCACACACATTCGTTTCACTAATTTGTGAATTGAGTGTAAAGATTCCAAAGGACTTGACATGCAATTTTGTGAACACTTCCTGTCTGCCGTGCTGCTGAGTGGTTTGTGATTGTAGCTCCATGTAGCTTTGTTTTTCTTTTGCAGCTTATTGTCTTATTATCACTCTCTGTTGTTTAAACTGCTAAAATATCATTTAATTCTCACCATATTTCTGATATTATCCATCAAAATAATTTGACATTGTTCGCTTTTAATCTAAACCTCTAGCGCAGCACGTTAGCC
>JADLZN010003182.1:0-23199 GCA_018155175.1 Sinocyclocheilus anophthalmus
TTCAAAGGGTATTAAAGTGCGTGAGACGTGAATTTATATTGTATTTCTTTACAGAGGTAGGGGAGAGTGGGGCACAAAGTAACACTTTTTTGAACTGTCTCAGTTTGAGTAAACCACCTGGGGTTCAGAATATATAGAATTAATTTAATTTAACCACGGTAATTTACACTTGTCTAGCCCCATATGTCGCTTGGTTTCATAATTACGGTATAGTTTGTTCTTTATTTTACCCTCACAAATGGAGTGAAATTGACAACTCCATCGTAGTGTGTACTTGTACCATCTGAGGGGCATGTTTCTAACTTTACCATCGTGGCCAGCTTAAAATCTTATCTAACGAATGAAAAATTAACAAACAAACTAAAATATTTTTGTTACTAAATATATATATATGGTACGGAAAGTATTCAGACCCCCTTAAAATTTTCACTCTTTTTTATATTGCAAAGCCCAACCCACACATTTTGCTAAATCTTTTAAGTTATTTCAAATAAACCATCACCAAAATGACCAAAACAAAAAAAACCCAACTAACACACAATGTATCACCACCACAGCACACAAAACAAACCATAACCAAAACACCCTACCAAACCCCCCAACTGCAAAATGGGTGACATTTTTGCAGTATTATTAAAAAGAAAACACACACAATAATCAACCACCACACATAACTTTCCCAAGATAACAAAAAAAAAAAAATACAAACTAATCACCCTTGCTGTGACAAACCGAGATTTAACTCAGGTGCTGGCCATTTCTCTCCTGATCATCCTTGAGATGGTTCTACACCTTCATTTGAGTCCAGCTGTTTTTGATTATACTGATTGGACTTGATTATGAAAGCCACACACCTGTCTATATAAGTCCTTACAGCTCACAGTGCATGTCAGATTAAATGAGAATCATGAGGTCAAAGGAGATGCCTGAAGAGCTCGGAGACAGAATTGTGGCAAGGCACAGATCTGGCCAAGGTTACAAAAAAAATTTCTGTTGCACTTAAGGTTCCTAAGAGCACAGTTCCCTCTTTAATCCTTAAATGGAAGACGTTTGGGTTGACCAGAACCCTTCCTAGAGCTGGCTTTCCGGCCAAACTGAGCTATCGGGGGATAAGAGCCTTGGTGAGAGAGGTAAAGAGAACCCAAAGATCACTGTGGCTGAGCTCCATAGATGCAGTCAGGAGATGGGAGAAAGATGTAGAAAGTCAACCATCACTGCAGCCCTCCACCAGTCGGGGCTTTATGGCAGAGTGGCCCGACGGAAGCCTCTCCTCAGTGCAAGACACATGAAAGCCCGCATGGAGTTTGCTAAAACACACCTGAAGGAATCCAAGATGGTGACAAATAAGATTCTCTAGTCTGATGAGAACAAGATAGAACTTTATGGCCTTAATTCTAAGCGGTATGTGTAGAGAAAACCAGGCACTGCTCAACACCTGTCCAATACAGTCCCAACAGTGAATCATGGTGGTGGCAGCATCATGCTGTGGGTTGTTTTTCAGCTGCAGGGACAGGACGGCTTGTTGCAATCGAGGGAAAGATGAATACAAGGGATATCCGGGACGAAAACCTTCTCCAGAGTGCTCAGGACCTCAGACTGGGCTGAAGGTTTACCTTCCAACAAGACAAATACCCTAAGCACACAGCTAAAATAACGAGGAGTGGCTTCACAACAACTCTGTGACTGCTCTTGAATGCCCAGCCAGAGCCCTGACTTAAACCAAATTAAGCATCTCTGGAGAGACCTAAAAATGACTGACCACCAACGTTTACCATCCAACCTGAAAGAACTGGAGATGATCTGCAAGGAGGAATGGCAGAGGATCCCCAAATCCAGGTGTCTTTTTTCCCAAAAAGACTCATGGCTGTATTATATCAAAAGGGTGCTTCTACTAATACTGAGCAAAGGGTCTGAATACTTATGACCATGTGATATTTCAGTTTTTCTTTTTTTAATAAATCTGCAAAAATGTCAACATTCTGTGTTTTTCTGTCAATATGTGGTGCTGTGTGTACATTAATGTGGAAAAAAATTAACTTAAATGATTTTTTAGCAAATGGCTGCAATATAACAAGAGTGAAAAATTTAAGGGAGTCTGAATACATTCCGTACCCACTGTAAATATATATATGATATAAAAATAATATCTTATATATAATATATATATATCTATGTATATATATATATACACATACACACACAGGTATATAGTATATTTAAAATAAACTATAGATATAAAAAATTTTATTTTTTTTTTTTTTTTTTCAAATAAAATAATGGTGTTTTTTAAGAATTAAAAATAATCTGTTTTTGGAGTTTGACAATGAACACATTTCAACCATGCTTGGGACGGCCCACATAAACAAGCAAAAATGCTTTACATGTCTTGAAATAAAAATTTCTAAACATTAAACATTGACTGTCACTTTATTCACCGCAGTGTTGCAACGTGCCCCATCTGCGCAACTGGAAGTTAAAACTGGTTAGTGTCTTCTGCTAGTAATCAAAGCATTAAAAAAAAAAACTATCTGAACTGATAAATAACAGATTGGAGATTAAAATAATAGCAGATTTGTCTCATTTTAAATGAATAATAAAAACCGAGATAAAAAAAATTTACTTAAGCCAGAATTTAAATGTTACTATGGTAAAATAAATATTCAAACCACGTGTGTTACAACTAACACCCCGTTACTTTGTGCATCGCACTCATGGCAAGTTTATTGTTAAATTGTTAAATGGCCTTACATATCTCTGTCATCATTATAAGTGTTTGATCACCACTTTTGAGTGATCATTGCAAAAAATGTGTTTTTATGTATATACTGTATTCTATATACAGTATAGTACCAGTCAATTTTTTGGACACACGAATGGGAAAGTGTCCAAACTTTTGACTGGTACTGTACTATAATATACACAAAAATATCGGCCGATATATCGGTATCAACCTTTTTTTACTCCCTAATATGTATCGGCCCCAAAAAACTCTGCGATCGGCGCTCTAGTCCCTTAAACAATCCCAAAAAAAAATGGAAGTTAGGGTCAACCTAAAAGAATAACAGTAGAGCAAATTCAAAAGAAATGACAACTTGACTGAGAAAAACAATCAAAGATCTTGTGTGCAGTGTAACGGTTTTCAATTGCAAAAGAATCAGTAGGCCTATATACTGCATATATCAGTATACTGTGTAAAAACAAAGCAACAAATTTGAAACAACATGCACTGGGTCTTCAAGTAGCATCCAAAAATTAGCACAACCCTAATGAAGCTTTAAATGAGAGCAATTGGACAACCAGGTTGATATGCTATACAAGTTAAGTAGTTTACAATTACAATGTCTGACCCCACTGAGCTTTACTCTCATCCGAAAAGCTCAGAGAAACACATTAATCATCAGACTGGGAGAATATCCATCACATCAATGTTAAGAGAGACAGTGAGATACTCTCACTTTTACAGTTATAACTACACTCACTAATGCAAATTAAATTATGCAAAAAATGAATAGTTTACTTCTGTTACAAATGTTATGTCAAAGAAATTAACTTCCCCTTCCATTTTAACCAACTGGAAAACTAGTAACTAGGAATATCATAATGCATGGAAGATGTATTATGCTGGTGCTCAGAGGGAGCACATCTTCATGAGACTACACCCCAAGACATTCAGTATGACAAAATGATACAGATGCTGGAAGCACTATGGCAAAGAGCAGAAGCAGGACTTGTTTTTTCAAAATGTGGGTGTAAATAGGAAAGCTACAGAAATAGCATAAGATCTACAAGATCTTGCAAAAAAAGAATCAATGGAAAATGTTTATAATTATTTATTTAGGTTAAAGCTATTTTTCCAAATAATATCACTAAATAATATATAAATATATACTGCAAAGCCTTGTCTTGCACAGTACTCACTGAAGTTCCACTATTAGATAAAGTTAAAACTGGCCTTCATTAGATCAGTTCACTCAGTGATAATGGTGAGTCATTAGGGACCCAGAAATAACAAGATGTAGATATGAGATGTCTAATGTCTGAGTCCCTGGAAAAACTAACTCTACGCCCTTCTCTGAAGTGCATTATATGTGAGATTGAGAAGAGATAAAGGAACCAATTGTTTAATGCAGCAAGGGCGATATCTGACCTGACTCATTTGAACTGCTTAAGATCTTTAATGATATAAAGCTGAAGGTGAGGTACAATCTCTTTTCTTTATTCAATAACTTAATTTCACAAACAGTGTGAGTGAATCACAGCGCACTCTCTCTCTCCCTCTCAAAACGCACAAATGGCTTCAAATCACCCACATCGCGTCTCCACTATAAGCGAGCAGCACAGTTGACACTGGAATTGTCACTTGCACAATCAAGGCAGTGTCACTAAATTTATAATTAACATTTCTTTTTAAGTCTTGCCAGTGACTAAACCATTCCGCACTCGGGCGCTCTTCTACAGACAGTGCACTCATGCACACTTAAAGCGCACACACATAAGGCTGCCTCACATACAGCTCACCAAATCAGGCTTGTGCTGTGTGTAAACTATTGTGCAGCAATTGCCCTATTGTAAAAATGCACTGCATGATCAAACATTTAGCTGAGATTATTATATATTTTTGAAAAATGTCAAAAAATGCCCCTTCCACCCCTCAAATTAAAAAATCCCCCCAACAAGAGTCACCTAAGAGGGGAATTCCCCCCATTTTCAAAAATGAAATGCAGGCCCTGAATGAATGTCTGTAAATATCTTGATTGGATCATCTCTATAAATAATTCTACATGATAAAAAAAAGAAGGCTTCAAAAAGCTCAGTATCTGTGAACGTATCGGCAGATACTGCTTCCTGTGATCGGCTCCAAAAATCCTGATTGGAGCACCCTTAATACAACAATGTAACAGCCTGACCTTAAATTCGAAAGTTAAAAAAAAAAAATAATAATAATCATAATACCAACATATAATTCACTTAACTGAAATAAAGGTTATATTCAAATACGAATAAAAGAAAAGAAAGTTCTAATGAGAAATGGATCAAATTTCACCACATACCTCTTCCACAAACTGAGATATAATGCTAATATATAGAAAGTGCACATGTGCCATACACACAACACCAACCCTCATGGTAACACACACCCAAAACAAATCCAATAACAATATTTTAAACAACATAAGATATAAAATAAACCCTAACTGACATAAGACCACTAAAAATCTAGGAGACATTATTTAAATGACAAACCAAATGTGATGGTGTCCCTTTCTCTACGTGACATGGTGAATTTAGGTTTTTTCACTGTAAATTATAAGATCGCTTGTAAAGTTTTTGAAAGTGAAAAATAACATTTAACAGCATTTTACTATAAAATTAGATCTATTACAGTTTCGAGTAAGAGAAAATACTGTTAACCAATTAACAGGTTTTTACTGTAGCATAGAAGTAATTTACAATTAAAATAATGATGTTTTTTTACAGTAGTAAGTACTTCCTAGCACTGAACCCTTTAAACGGGAAAACAAAAGAGGAAGCTTTTCAGATCCACATGACTGAAGAAACAAAGGATGAAGATATGGAGCACTAATTATTCCAATCATAAACATTATTATCATATATACTTTTTTGGGAACAAAGAGTACAGTGAGAGCAGGCATCAAGTGTTCACCACATATGGGAACCAAAATTCAAGCATGAACTTCTTATGAAGTTTACTACATCACTACTTTCCAGATGTGGAACATGGTAATAATAACCATAAATAACTTTTCAATAGTACTATATATACCACAGCACATTACCATGGAATGTATATATAGTGCTCCCACATTACTTCAAAAAAAAGATCTGGAAAATAAGTGGTAAATATAGAAATCTCGTAACCTATCATTTCTAACTTGTCTATCGCTCGGGGCCATAGTGTAAACCTGAAACTGGTCTCGTTTGGAGTGTAAAGCAAAACTCCATGAGGCGACATGAAAGACAGAAGCGAAAATGCGGCGAGCAACTAGAGGCAAAGGACGAGACGCCGCCGTTCACCATCTCACACGAGGATTCCCTCGGCCAGAGACTGGAAGATGTGACGTCATGACGCAGAGGTGGGGAATCCCCCAGGACACAGCGCGTGAGAGAGAGAAAAACGACAACCGGTGCAACTGCTAGAATGAAATCCTAAAGCATGAAAGCTGCCAAATCGGGATACAAAGCTGTTTTTATGCTGGGTCGGCGGGCGTAAATCCTATGACTTCAACAATAACGAGAAGTGAAAATGAGAGAGGTTTATTGGGCAATTCTATTATTGTCTTTTGTTTTCATCTTCGTTTAATGTATATCCTTAATTGCCTCACCCTATTTATTTTCTGTGGTGTCTAATTAAGAAATAGCAGTACTTTGGGCGGTCTGGCAGTATTGTACATGATGACAATCATGCTAGTAAAGTATTATTGATTCTAACTCTGAGTATAAAGGCCTTTTTTATTATTTACACTTGTCCCTTTCTCACTTCATATTTTTATTAACCTCACCCAATTTAATTTCAATATTGTCTATTTGGTACAACAAGCACACTGTGGCACTATTGAACAATTCTGACAGCCAGGCAAATAAGGCTTTGTTGACTGACTCTGAGAAGAAGAGGTAAGGGAGAAACGACAGTGCGGCATCTATAAACCTACTAGGACATAATCAAGAATCTGCATTCATGAGGAATCAACGAAATAAAGCAAACCAGGTCAAAAAATCCCTTTCACATCAGGTTACAAAACATGCATTCAAGCGAACGGAAAACTTTAGGATTGTTCAGACTCTTATTTTGTATTCTTTAAGGACTTAGCAACATTGAAGTGCTTGTGAAACCAAGTCATCCAAGTTACTACATCGTCTTGTCAGGTTACAGTGACATTCGTCTAGCTTCATGTAACGGCTCAGATGAAACAATGTGTACATTATTTCCGTCACGAGCGCGTCTCGTTCTCAGAATCGAGCAGCATAGCAAACCATCATCTGACACTGTAACTCGTGTACAAGCTTCACAGAGAAACAACCACAGAACTGCGCCTAAGTGCCTTTCTTCACTGCCTTACAAAGCGACGTGGCTGGACAACTTACCCCTCTATGTGTCGTTCAAGGTTTCTGAGAAAATGTCCCCCGCCGATATAAGCACAGTCAACACGTTATTGACTTTACTAACTACCGTTTAAGAGTTTATACGCTTTTCTAAAAAGATATTTTCCAACTTTTCCGTCACTACAAACACGCAAGCTACAGTGGTCTATGCGAAAAAGGGCTGCACGTTTCCAGTTTCTCATTGATTGACAGGACTTTGACGCTCTCACGGACGAGATCAGGATTTTGTCCAATCGCTGAGCCCGACTGACGCAAAGGAGGCGGGACATAGAACAAGCGGGCTAGAGTCCGCCTGTGTTTATTGCCCTGGCTCGGCAGGCTGTTCCGACTGCTCTGCTGCTCTGGTCCTCCCTCTAACGCCTGTCGAGACCGGGGGGGGGGGGGAGCACGGCTGGGATTGCGATGTTTCTAGAACAGCAATCCTGGAAGTCATCTGAATTACTGGCAGTACCTACGTCATCTCAACTTTTAATTCAGTGGATGTAAAAGTGTACTGTTGTGACGTTTGCTCTAATCATTTCGATCCTTTTTTTATAACTCTGTACGTTAAGTGTGCCACTGGCCACAAATCACACAGCGAAACTAAATGAATATTTTCACTATATAAAACACAATATAACGCAAAATGCGTTTCATTTGATTTATAAAAAAAAATAGAGACTTTCAACTCAGCTCAAATATTATTTATAAAGCACTTTCAAAACCATAAACATGGACCAAAGTGCAGGAAACTTTACATAACCTAAATAACAGCACAGCATAAACTGAATAATTACCTATTTAATAATAATACCAAAACGGTTTAATTATTTATGAAACTAAAAACATTTATTGCTGCAAATGCAATCATTTTAGAAAAAATATGGCTTAGCAAACCAATATTAATAAAGTGACTGGACTATAGTTTTGTAACTAGAGATGTTCACTTTTTAGCTCCAAAACCAGAAATAGTATCAGCAGTTTTACAGTACAGTTATGGGTTCCTATAGCAATTTCTAATGGGTTTTTAGTATAACAGTGGTTTCAGAATTCATGTCTCAGGTGTGACTGTCTATAATTTATAGAACAAAACGAAAGTCTCTTCAAGTAACGTTAACCACAGTCTTTTCTTACTCAGAAATCAAAAAAGATATATTTTTAAAACCCTCTGAAATTCCCAAAGGAAACCCTGGGTTCACCTACAAATTGAGTCATGATTGAGCAGCTCTGATGTGCTTGTATCAAAATAAGGTTAGTCTGTTTTTCTCACTCACACATTTCAACCTAACTTTGTCTTTGATTGCTGCAAAATAATCTTTAACACAATGCTCCATTGTGTTCGTACCATTATCAGATATGATTTTATTATTATTAATATGATTATTAAACAGACCCTTCCAAACATATTTCCTTGAAGTGTATAAGAACTGGGTGTTACCGGGTTATATTAACTTCTGTTTGCATTTAAGACAGGGACTTCTAAGTAAACGTCAGAGGATGTTTTCCACAATCCAGATGTTCCAGTCCAAGTTCAATAGGCTCTTGGTTGTTTGTTGTTTTTTCTTCTCCCTTCACATCTGGTCTCTCAGTGCTGTCTTTAATGCCAAACAGAAACTGATGCTGACAAAACACATTCATATCTGATGATGTGTCAAGAAATGATTCTGGAAATTACACATCACATGTGTTGCATTAATACTGAAATGAAGGTCTGATGAACATGCTTTTACTGTGAAAAGATCCTGTGTCTGTTTGTTCTTAAGTTAAAATCTCACTTGGGTTAAGAATATAAAAACATATACAGTGAATAATGTGAACATTTCACTCTTTCACTAAATAATGACAGAATTTACATTGTTGTATAAGCTATATCTTTAACTAAATACTTTTTACACTTTTGCGCAGTTCTGTTAAACATCTCAGAGGCTCAAGAGACCTGCTGCAAATAGGCCTGTTGCTCACTAAATATAGCACTTCCTCAATTTTTATTTTAGAAATACAAAGTTGTTTTGTTACGTTATGTTAACCATTGAAGAAGACGACAATGATGATGGAAGCAGAATAAAGAACAAGGAAATAATGAGCATGTATTTCCTGTCATTTCTCGCTCCTCGGCACAGATGCCAGATGTCACACTGGTGCAAATAAAATCCCCAAACATTCATTTGATCTGGTTAGTCTACAATGACTTACATTTTAAACATCCTCATTTAAGTCACATCTCACCCATCATCTGTTTATTTACATCACATGCGTGCGGAGACATTTATTTTGTACAGATTGATAAAGTGATATAGTTTGTGCTGGATGATGGAAAGAGGCCATAATACAAACTCACATAGGGTTAATAAGAATGTAAGAATGAGTACTCAGGAACAAAATATTAATGATTTAAATTTGCATTTACACCTACGAAATGTATGACTTCATTATATGGCTAAGTGAAGTAATTTGGAAAGTCACACATATGATTAATAACCAATGTATGCACCCCATATTTAATAGTTTTATTTATTCATACAAAACAAAACTCATGCATACAAACTTCCCTGTCACTACAAGCCTCACGTATTTTTGTCTCCACATAGGAAGTTCACACACAGCTATAACAGTATAGAGAAAATGCGGAGAAACATCAGCTCAGTGGGTTCTAGTTTGATCTTTCTGTAAACACACAACCACCTGTTCTTCTGAGACACGGATGGAAAACACAGATGTGCAGCAGTGTGTGTTTGTGGGGTACAGAGACCAATCCATACTGCATCTCATATATTGTTTATATTGCAAACAGTTTTCGTGTAATGAACAATATCAACAGATCTGAGAGACAGTGGGCACAACATGTATTTTGGAGTCCAGCCACCAATTGTGCAAGTTCTCCCTCTTAAAAAGATGAGAGAGGCCTGTAAATTTTCATCATAGTTATACCTCAACTATGATAGACAAAATGAGAAAAAAAATCCAGAAAATCACATTGTAGATTTTTTAAAGAATTCATTGGTAAATTCCTCTGTAAAATAAGTATTTGGTCACCTCCAAACAAGCAAGATTTCTGGCTCTCAGACCTGTAACTTCTTCTTTAAGAGGCTCATCTGTCCTTCACTCGTTACCTGTATTAATGGCATCGGTTTGAACTTGTTATCAGTATAAAAGACACCTGTCCACAATCTCAAACAGTCACACTCCAAACTCCACCAGGGCCAAGACCAAAGAGCTGTCAAAGGACACCAGAAAATTGTAGACCTGCACCAGGCTGGGAAGACTGAATCTGCCATAGGTAAGCAGCTTGGTGTGAAGAAATCAACTTGTGGGAGCAATTATTAGAAAATGGAAGACATACACGACCACTGATAATCTCCCTCGATCTGGGCTCCACGCAAGATCTCACCCCGTTGGGGTCAAAATGATCACAAGAACTGTTAGCAAAAATCCCAGAACCACACGGGGAACCTAGTGAATGACCTGCAGAGAGCTAACAGAGAAAGTAACAAAGGCTACCATCAGTAAAACACTGCGCCGCCAGGTACTCAAATCCTGCAGTGCCAGACGTGCCCCCCTGCTTAAGCATTACATGTCCAGGCCGTCTGAAGTTTGCTAGAGAGCATTTTGGATGATCCAGAAGAGGATTGGGAGTATGTCATATGGTCAGATGAAATCAAAATATAACTTTTTGGTAAAAACTTAACTTGTCGTGTTTGGAGGAGAAAGATGCTGAGTTGCATCCAAAGAACACCATACCTACTGTGAAGGGGGTGGAAACATCATGCTTTGGGGCTGTTTTCTGCAAAGGGACCAGGACGACTGATCCGTGTAAACGAAAGAATGAATGGGGCTATGTTTCGTGAGATTTTGAGTGAAAACCTCCTTTCCATCAGCAAGGGCATTGAAGATGAAACGTGGCTGGGTCTTTCATCATGACAATGATCCCAAACACACCGCTCGGGCAACGAAGGAGTGGCTTCGTAATAAGCATTTCAAGGTCCTGGAGTGGCCAAGCCAGTCTCCAGATCTCAACCCCATATAAATCTTTGGAGGTAGTTGAAAATCCGTGTTGCCCAGCGACAGCCCCCAAACATTACTGCTCTAGAGGAGATCTGCATGGATGAATGGGCCAAAATACCAGCAACAGTGTTTGAAAACCTTGTGAAGACTTACAGAAACGTTTTGGGGCCAACAAAGGGTATATAACAAAGTATTGAGATGAATTTTTGTTATTGACCAAATACTTATTTTCCACCATAATTTGCGTATAAATTCTTTAAAAATCCTACAATGAGATTTTCTGGATTTTTTTCTCATTTTGTCTCTCATAGTTGAGGTATACCTATGATAAAATTACAGGCCTCTCTCATCTTTTTAAGTGGGAGATCTTGCACAATTGGTGGCTGACTAAATCCTTTTTTTCCCCAGGTTATCCGAAGAGACTGCGGTCTAGTGATTGATAACTTGTAATATCTGATTTCCATCATTAAGATATCAATAAAGAAAGTTGCGATCTGATCAGAGGTGTTATAAATAAAACTATTGTTAAATAAAGTTCATATACTCGTCCATATGTAGAAATAGCTTATATACACACATACACACACACACAAATATATATATTCTTATATATATTTCTTTTTCTTCTGCTGTCTTCTGCCCCCCATTTGGAAAAGGACTCTGCTTAATCAGATTCCTCGCATTGATTATTTAATGTATTCCCTCTACGACCAACACAACACCACCAATGACAGAGAACAGACAGAGAGAACATGAGGGAGAAGCAGAGGAAAAAATAGCATAAACAGAGAGCAGCCTGTATAGTAATGCATTATGCCTTATTCCTGTCCAAACATGGCACATCTAACTTTAGTAAACAAGCTTTCATTTTTTTTGCGTATAATTCATTACATTATAAAGAATGTATTTGGGTGCTTTTAAAACTTTAAAGTTAAACTATGGATTCACTTATAAATGTATTCATCTCTGGTCTTAAGATATGAGAAAACCTGCATTATATAACTGACCTCATGTAACATGTGTTTAATAAGGTTTACTATCTGTACCAAAGGCACTTTTTAATTGTTTTTATTTTCAAAACCTTTAAATGCCTATTTAAGTGGGGTCAAATCATATATGTTTTAGTATTTGTTTTTACTCTGCGGTCCAAAGTTAGAAAGGTATATTCCTGCCAAAAATTGGCCCTTAATGGGCATTCATGCTGACGTCGCCTAAATCTGTTTGCCTGCAGTGTCCAGCTGTATTCAGACTTGTAGCCATCCTTCTGTTTGCTGTGCATTTGTCACTGTAACTCATGTCTCATTGAAAATGAACTGCTTAGTTTCAATAAATGCTCTTTTTGGACTAGGGAGGAAGTTGGAAGTTTCTTAGTTTTGAAAGTTACACTTTGATTTGACTATTTAACCCTATAAAGCCTACTGTATATGCAAATTTTAAGGTCTGTAAATGATCAACATGATATACATACATATGTACAAACATGTTGTACTGTACATAGTCTACTACTTTCCTTCTGCTTAGTGATTGATAGGTCAACGTTTTCACAAGGTCTTTTAGTATAATTGTTTTTTACAACTCCCATTTTCCGATTCAGGCCCTGGCTGCGAGTGTGTTTTGGGACTCGGTCCGGCACTGTGGTCAAAAGGGTTTTTCAAATATTGTTTAGTGCACCTTTAACCTAATGGACTACCTTGATTGTCATATAATGACACTCTCTGGAAGAATACTGCATTATTTTTAGTAACGCCATGTCCAAATTTATATACTATATAATTGGGTAACTGAAAGTAGTCAGACCCCCTTAAATTTTTCACTATTTGTTATATTGCAGCCATTTGATAAAATCATTTCAGTTATTTTTTTTTTCCTCTTATGTACACACAGCACCCCATATTGACAGAAACACAGAATTGTTGACATTTTTGCAAGATTTATTAAAAAAGAAAAACGGAAATATCACATGGTCCTAAGTTTTCAGACCCTTTGCTCAGTATTTAGTAAAGCACCCTTTTGATCTAATACAGCCTTGAGTCTTTTTGGGAAAGATGCAACAGTTTTTTCACACCTTGATTTGGGGATCCTCGGCCATTCCTCCTTGCAGATCCTCTAGAAACCTTGTAACATTTCCTGTTTGACAATCATTTAAAAAAAGCAAGCATTAAGCCACTGCCTTTTGTTTTTATTTTATAAAATTCATTTTTATTTCACAGCTTCATTCCCTCAACACAAACTGTCTATCCATTGCAGTGCTGTAGTTGTACTGTTAGTTAAAGTCTTATAGAAGCAAAACTGTAAATCAGCAAGTAGTTGAAGACCACCAGTAATCAAAGGTAATATTGTATGTGTTAATGTAATTTGATTTGATGGTTTTCCTGACGTAGGACTTTGGTAGATACTTAAATTAGTTCCTTTGTTGGTCGGTTTTTGAGTAATCTTAGACTGTGGGTAACATGTAAGCGTGTCATCCTAATAGACAAAATCACTCCAAGCTGTGAAGGTGATTTGATCCTTGATTATCAATCAATTCATTTCAATGGATTCTCTTCCCTTTTATATGTTTACTTACAAACTTTCTTATTAATGACTTGCATTTTTGAGGTTGAACAAGCTGATATTATTATACAGCGAAAAAAATACCAAGTGATATGCAATTGTTATACATTATATATTTGTATAAATAAATATATGTGTGTGTATGCAAAGCTTCGAATCTTTGTTTCTGAACTACCTACCATTCAGAACATCCTATAGCAAATGCATAGGAACATGATAACAACAACTTAGAACACCTTAGCAACTGCATATTGCAACAATAAATCAACACAATTCAATAAAGAAAAAGCTCAAATCAAGTAACTTACATTTTAAACACATACCGTTAGTCCGTTTTTGCTCTGTCAGCAAAAATAGCTGCAAATTAAACCACAGCAGAATCTGTTTCGTGTTAGTGGTGCGTCGTTCCTAAATGAATCAGTAGATTTAAACAAAGCGATTGAGTGAACAATTCAGTGACTCACTCGATACACACAAAGTGATACACACAATACACACAAAGCCACTTGTCACCACCTACTTGCGTAATGTAACCTGCAGAAAGTTAAGTATTCCTGCTAGACTTTCTTTGTTCATTGAGCCGGAATGTTTTTCAGTAGTGACATTTTCTTCAGAATATGTGTTTTGAGTTAGGGTAAGTCTTCAGAAAGAATTCGTAAACTGATGCAAAAGTAAGACAATATTCAGTTTTATCCATAGAAATGACCAGTTGATGTGTTTAACAGAGGTTGAAGGTCACTAGCTTGTGCAGTATAATTCTTTTACAATAAGAGAATAAGTTGAGCACAATATACAGTATTTCTACTCACCTACACAACAGGATTAATATTCATTAACCCAGCAGCTCATCCCTCCTTTGTGCATATTATATTGTTATTAGGGGTAAAATTAGTTGTATTATTTTCTTATGAGTATTATTGTTGTTTTTTATAAACACTGAATTTTTGCCATGTATAATCTGGCAAGTGAGCTAAAAATATACTACTCTTATATTTTAAGAGTTGAGCCAATAAATTTATTTTTCTAAATTTCCACTCTATATGTTTACTGAAATAACATTGAAACTACATGGGAGAAGTTTATGGACAAAAGCACCAGGATATGTACACATTACTGATGTGATCCAGTTGTTAAATGTGCTTTTTAATTTCTCAAATCTGTGCTAAAAGAGTAAACAAACATAATGCTCATAAATACTGTCAATGTAACATTCTTTGGCAGAAAATCCACACAGCTGAGCAAAATCCTGACAAAAACAGATTAAATACATTGGTAAAACCTCTAATTAGGACCTTTTTTAATATAATTTATTTATCACTGGGAAAAGTACGCCCACGGCGGTACATTGATTTACCTAAATCAAAGTGGATTTGCACTCGGAACTGTAGGTCTGGTGAATTTTAAATCAGATACATCTAAAGCGTGCAACATAAATTTCAGCAGATCAGGACACTTTTGTTTTTATGTTGAACTAGATCAAACATGAATAATTAAAACCCACATTAAATCCTTCATGTCTGATTTGCCTCATCACCTGCAAATCTCAATGAATTTTAAAAATGTGATTTATAGGCCTATATAAGTCAAGGAAATGTACACTATTTTAATAATAAAGTTGTGTTTTGCTCTAAAATATTTCATTAGATATAGGTTTTGGCGAGGATTTGTGTTGAGTCAAATCCAGTCAGCATGACAGAATCAGTCAAAGGACTGCAAATGTCGCTGTTGAAGACGAAATGGTCTTCCTCAAGGGGGGAAGGGATCATAATATTAATTGTCCATTAAATCACATTCATATTACTAGTCTCTCCGCCTGTTATTATTATTGTTTGTCTAATTGAGATTTTTACACAAATGTCATGATTTATTCATACCGAAAATTAACACTTGACATTCAGATTGGCAGACAAATGTCTAAAAAAGTAATAAACAACTAGATATATCATGTGATGCTTTTGGAAAAACATTGGTCAAAAAAAGTGGTGAATCCCTGTCTTATGTATTTAAAGGGGTCATATGACGTTGCTAACAAAGAACATTTATTTTGTGTATTTGGTGTAATGAAATTTTTTTATGCGGTTTAAAGTAAAAAAAACTTTATTTTCCACATAATGTACATTATTTTTCTCCTCTATGCCCCGCCTTCTGAAACGCGTCGATTTCTACAAAGCTCATCATTCTAAAAAAGCGAGATGTGCTCTGATTTTATTGCCTCTTACTTTTTAGAAAGACTATCTCTTTGGACTTTGAGACTTTAGTCTTTGCAACTTTACCGATCTTCTTTATGCACCAAGAACTTGCAACACTCCAAAGAGAAAGGAAAAAATCACATCATATGACCCTTTAAGCAATATTTCATGAGCAACAGTGCTGCCATTCTGAATATCAGCAGCTAGATGTAACAGTTAGGTACATTTCAAACAGCATTTTCGCAGGAAGGACATGGCTACTAGAAGGTTATTTCGGTCGTTCCAAAGCAAAGTATCCGAAAAACAGAATGCGATTCATTAGGAGCAAACATTTGATTTATTTATGTATTTTGTTTAATTTTATTTTAACACGAAATGGCAAACTGTCAAAATAAACAGTCAAAATAAATTTGGATCAAAAACGCAAGCCTTTAGCTGATTTCTTTTTTTCTGTAACAATCTGATTTTTGAGTATATTTTACTGTTATCAAAATGCCATTCAGATTTCAAACAGCCACATATGATGAAAGGCCCTGGGGCCCGTTTCAATAAGGAGGTTCAACCAAGTCTGAGTTTAAACTTGAACTCTGAGTTGATTTACCCTGAGATGGGAAACTCTGAGTAACGTACTTTTCACGTAAGCTCCTTTCTGAAACGGGCCTCAGCACTCTCTTATATGAGCGGGATACAACAACATAGTGCTTTTCTACAACAGTCCGATGAATAATAAGTTAATATAGAGAAACTTACATTTTAGACACAATGTTGTCTCAATTTTGGAAGACAGATTGTCGAAGACAGACGAAGCCAAAGAAAAATCAACCGTTGTGTCTCCGAAACGAATAATTTATTTGAGTGATTCAACGACTCGCTCCTAATACACAATGAATCGTCTCCAAAAACCCACCCCTACCAAAGGCGGACAAAGTACTCAACTCCATGACTTGAGTGAAAGTACAGATACTGCTGGTCAAATATTACTCCATTACAAGTGACAGATAGTCGTGTGTGTGAGACCCAAGATTTTTACTTAGTAAAAGTACAAAAGTGAACTTATAAAAGCACTCACTAAAGTAAATCAATATCTAATTTCAATATTGTTGTATATAACCATTGACCTACAAGCACTGTTTTACTTTTGTTGTCTGTTAAACTTGCAATCCTCTGAATACTTGCAATACTGAATACACTAAGACTTAGCTTGTATCTTCTGGAATAAGCTTGGCTTTTAGAATGTTAAAACAAACCTATGGAGGCACAAACAAACTAATCCAAAATAATTTTACGACACGCGCCACCACCATTCCCCAACCAGAAGCAGAAGGGTAGTTAATTCTCACACCAGCCTGACAGTGTCGTGCACACACTCCGTTCTGTGTAGCCATTGTTCCCACACTTGAACAGGGGTGGGGCACGTGGAAAATGGCTGTAAGACAATATACAGATGGATAAGCACAAGGGGGGGGGGGTCGGGGGGGGGGGGGGGGGGGGTGGGCGGGGAAACCAATGTATTTCAAAACCCCTGCTTTAAAACCCCACCAACCCAGTCAGAACTGTGCTCTGTGCACACTTTACAACAGGGCACAACTGCTGTTTAACAAAAAAAAACAAAGACAAAAAGCGCACAAACGCCAAGACTTATATATGCCACTCAGAAAACTCAAACCCAAAAATTTGAAATTGCCTGTCTACTCCGCTTTTGCGTGTTCTGTCACACACAGAAGGTCTGTGCAGTGCTGCGTCAAGTCCAACACCTTTTGTGTTTTATTATGAGACGCACACAGTTCTACTGTGGCTTTATAGGTAATATTTTTTTTTTTTCACCTTCTTTATCCCAACAAAATTGTTTTTTTTTAGCCAAACACATCATAGACAATATCGTGCTAATATATGCCGCAGCAATACTTAACTTTTTTTAAATTATTCCCATGTCTGTAGTATAATATGACATTTAAACACTTGTGGATTGTGACGCACTCAACTTGTTCAAAAAAAGGCTGGGAAATCACTTCATCTAAGAGTGATGAGCAATGCGTACCGCTAACTGTCTGAAAAAAATAAGTCACGGCTTTTTTATTAAAGAAAAAAACAAGCACCCCGACTGACTTTTCCAAACCGTGCCACAAGACAGGTAAAATTGGACTTTTCTCTTCTACTTTCGCAGGACCTTGATAGATACAATTTAGATGGATAAAAGTACCATATTTGTTCTCAATATGTAGTGAAGTTTAAATTCCATAAGTTTCCAGAAAAATAGACTCAATAACTGTACACGATACTCAAAAGTGTAACTTAAGTACAATACATCAATGTAAATCGTACTTAGTTTCTGCCTATCTCAGTTCCCCAAATGGCTGTTCTCTCGCCGCCTCTGCCACGCCTAAAAAACCTAACGGAACCTGGCCACGTGTCAGCTGAAAAACTCTAACCACTAGATGCCTGCACACAGATTTGCGCCTTCTACTTAACTGATGAAGACCAACCGCACATGCAAGTCATTCATAAATCTAATATATAGTCATGGACATGATCTGTTGGCACTAAGCAGTGTCTTTTGTCTATAACATAATAAAATGAAATGTTTTGTTTTTTTTCCTTTTATTGTTCAATTGGCCCAACACTCAATTTTTTTTTCTTCTTCTAGAAAAAGATGAGATTCCTGCTACACACAAATGTATTTGTTACAAAAACAGCTGGGCAGTGGAAGACAGTACTGCTCTTTCTGATAACGACTGTTGAGAATCATTCAACATTGTTCACATCTAATATAATCTGCTACTGGCGATAAAGGAAATTCTTGTATATCTATAGCAGGATCATTTAAAAAAGGTTCTCCTCTCCCGTACACAACAGTTTATAATACAGCGTTTATGTTTACCACGTTCGTGAGAACATTGAAAGCTTTTGACGGCGCATTAGGAGGTCTATTTCTGGTCTCCAGAGTAGAGAACATGTCCTTCTGAGAACAATACATGCGCAACTCTGGTGGCGCAGTCAAAGGTTAATACTTGATGCGATTATTTGTCAAAAAAAAAAATAAATGTGTCCTCGTGGGTTCAGTGAACTATATCTATAAACACAATATATTTTTTGTTACGACATTACGATATGTGCCAATACAGAATATGACTTTAAGAATTAAATGCACACTAAAAGTGGGAACAGTTCCCTTTTATGGCCTACAGTGAAAAGCTTTTAACTGCAGTCAGAGCATACTATGATGCTATGCTATTCAATCCATGGAAGGTTCAAATCTTTTAAAGGCTTAATAATAAATTCAATATATGAGTAATTTAATGGATTATAGTAGCTTTAGCCATGGATATTTCCTGCGTTGCGTTTGGAGTTATAGCCAGGTGGGCGACAGGATTGCTTACTGAAATTGAATCTACTGTACTTAAAGTGTTTGAAAGACTCTCGGTGAAAGATCCTCTAATGCATTACTGAATCTCTTTACAAGAGAAAATTTGGCTGAATAGGCATCTTTTATAATGTGAAAGTAACTACTTTAATGAGGGTTCTAGGTTTTTTAAGGTTAAGTGTTTCTCTATTTGATTCACTATCAAGAACAAAAATAAAATACTGTTGTATTTGACTAGTTTTATTTTACTTTTCACAGATTTAAAAAAATCAATTTCACTCTGCGACATTTAAGTTAAAGCGATGTAAATATTATTCCATTTTATTTTCCATTTTTTACATTTCATTTACGTATAATCTTATGTCACTATTGAAGTCTGAGTCTGTTTGCTGATGTTTTTTTTAATTGACTAGCAATAGTATTTACAGATAAAATACAAAGATTCACATTATAACACTTTTATTTATACATTTTTATACTAATTTCGGTCTCTGAGTACTTCTATTTTAATTAATTCAAATTTGATTAAGTTTTACCTTTGATCATACTGTATATGATGGGCCCATAAATATATATTTGACATTGACAAAAAAAAAAAAAAAAAAAAAAAAAAAAAACAGCTATAGTTTTCGCACACACGCACCATCTATTTAACATTACCAACAATATTGTGGGCTTCAATGAAACTAAACATGAATCTAATGTTCGTGTGTGCAAAGAACGCTTTCTCCACCTCTCTCTTTAACCCCCCGCTCACACAAGCAGCACCTTGAAGTGTCAGCATGTGGCCATTTGTTCATGACAATGGTATTAAGAAGGTGTGAATGATGTGTAACATTTGTTACATTAAGCAAACAGGCACACAGAGCTCATTTCCTCTCTTTCTCTCTCTTTTTTCAACATCCAACTCATCACACTATCAACTGTCCTCCTCTGGCACCCATGATTTTCTAGCAGCAGACAAATGGCGTATAATTGGGACAGAGAGGGGGGCCCCTTTTTGCCCAGTCATATTTACGGATAGAACGCACCGCGGATTATATTCCTTCGATTCAAGTCAATAGTGACAGAATGGTCATTGACGATTAAATTAAATTTTTGTGAAATGTATCTTCTCTTTATTGTTTTTGAAAAAAGTTCATTCTATGCAGAATGTTCGATATTAAATTATGACAGAAAACAACCATTACAGAATACAAGAGCAGTTTCCAATTTTACATGTATGTAGCAATCTGTATTTACAACCACAGTGATAATGGTAGGATTCGTTGGATAACCATTAAGTCGGCTAATAGATTAAAAAAAAACGCATTCTAAAGTACCTCTTGCAACCGCTTATTTTGATAAAGCAACACCATTTCAAACCGCCACGTTCGCGTACAGTCAGATAAATACCTTCACAACAGGTTAAAAAAGATTCACACTGTCCCTATTCACAATGGACAATTACTTTTAATGTCAATTTATTTTTCACATATATTGCATTTTTTATTAATATCTAACATAAACCATGACCATATAGTAAGCACAACAGCCTCTTCGCAATGTGAGCATCGATAAACCAAACCTGAACTTAACCGTGCCCTTCATCGCACACTCAGCACACAATGAATTAAAACGAAATGGTATAGATTTGTTTCTAAAGATCGGCCGCAAGAAATATATTCTAGCACTTAGCCATTATATGCAGTGAATAATCTTAGTCTAATGAGGTGTTGCATCATGCTACATTTCTTATTTGACATATGTCTGTAAGTAGCATGTATCACGCAAACCTTGAATCCATAAATACTTGCTATCTCTAATAAAAAAACCCCCCCCCTCAAAAAAAACGACAATCGTGAAATGACAGGCGTTCGATTAAACTACTTCTGCAGAGGGCGAGTTCATGTATGGACCGCAGAATTAGCTCACAGATGAGCCGGTAGTGTCTCACACTCCCTCCCCCCTCAACACAGGAAACCCAGCGGTGGGTTACGTAGACTTGTCTGTTGCTGTGGACTGTCTTGAGAACTTGCCACTGTGAATTCACTTTTTGGCCTTCCAGTCGGAGAGAGACCTACCTGTTCCGTCAAATATGTTCCCACTTTAACGCAAACTGGGAGTGCGATAGGAAAATATTTTGCCCTTACTACTAGCCACATAAATTAGGCAGTCGCATGCTCCGACAAATCCTACCTCTGTGTCTTTGCGAGGATAATACTCGTAGTCAAGTGTCAAATACTAACTGAAACTGCGACTGTTGATCGGGGGGGGTAGGTGGTATTTATCCCAGACACTGCAAACCTGTGAGACCCTGCTGAGCCTACAAGAGTTCCTCTTTTTTTGGGTGTGTTCGTCGTAACTGGACATGTTGTCTGGCAGTATAGCTAGCTGGTATCTAATGATATAAGAAAGAGGAAATAGCGACATCATTAGTGACCAAACCGAAAAAAAACACAAAGAACTACGAAATCACAACGACTTATGATGCTATTTCCTCTAAACACTATATTTGTGCTTTTATCCAACAAATAAGTTGTTAAGTCTATAATCCCAAAGCTAATTACATTTTTTTTTTGGACGATAGTCCATCAAAAAAAAACCCTGCCCTCAATTCTGAGGCCATATAATAATAATTACAAAGGTACATGTTGCCAAGTCAACCTATAAAGGTGAGATAAAAAATAAACTACCTAATCACACAAAAAGTTTCCATCGTCCATATACAGATAACTTTTAATATGAAATATAAAGCAGTGACACGCTAATTTAATCTAGGATGACATGGATTGGCTCTTCTCTTCCATCCTTAAATCAACAACGTGTGTCAGGCACATGCATAATATAGATCCTGGTGCACTTCACTGTGGACTCTCTGTCCTATTTTTCTCCGTTTTTTGTTTTGATTTTTTCTTATCCTGTTCCCTCCCCACCTTGTTGGCCCCTTTACCACAACAAGATATTGGCTACTTTGCGAGGGACTCCTCACGCTTATGTTGGTTCATGCGTTGGCGAATTGATTTAGTCATGGAGCCACACCCCATTATCCGTTTGTTGGTGCAAGTTCTGAACACATCCGTTTTGTGTGCTTTATTATTTACCACTTTACTCTGATATATAAACTCTGCAGGCATCAACAACAAAATTCTTTGGCAGCATGTTTGCAGTCCTCTATTATGAATATTGAGTGATGTAAAGCAAGTCAGCCAGCCAGGGTAATTGAGCGGTACGGCCGTCACTTTGTCCCTGCCAAAGACATTCACTGTTGCGATGTGGAACTGATGGCTTGTTCATTGACGCCATAGTCGATGTGCTGCTTAAATTAAGGCTATTAAGAGTCCAGTGGGAAAGCCATCACTATATCCTCCATTCTTAAACCCTGTACTGAGATTTTGTCAGAAATGTTCTGTGAATCAACATCTCACATTGTTTGTAGCATTACTGTTTGAACTCTGCAGCCTTCTTGGCCAGGTCACTTGCAAAAGACATTTTAATCTCAGTGAATTTTCTACCTGATTAAAAGTTTACAAACTAACTAACTCCGAACATTTACATCTGGAAGGCTTATCCTTGTCAACAAATGGTTCGAAGTCTCTACACTCTCAGAAAAAAAGGTACAAAAGTTGCAATAAGAGTGCACCACCTTTTTACCTAAAGAGTTAATATTGGTGTTTCATCCTTACAGGTTACATATTAGTACAAGACAGACCTAAAGGTTACAATATTCAAGGGTCACCCCTACAAGGTGTACCATTATTGATAGTACTCTAAAAGTTATCGCCCTAATGACAGATTTTTGTCCACTTCCACCTCTTCTCCCTGAGAGTGTAATATAAATGTCAATGTCACTCTTGCAGTAGAGATTTTAATCCCAGTGAGACTTTTTTCCTGGTTACATAAAAGTTCATTAAAGACCCATTAACAAATGCTTTGTCCGTTCAACCATGAAAGACAACATGGTGGAGCTGCTACTGTTTTTTGTGGGGGGGGGGGGGCTTCACCCCCCCATCT
>JADLZN010003183.1:0-124157 GCA_018155175.1 Sinocyclocheilus anophthalmus
TGTATTTGTAGAGAATAGCCACACATGTGTAATAGTAAATTTGAAGTCACAGGCAAAAGTTGAAAACTTGTAGATTTTTTTTTCTCTCCCACAAACACAACACAACACAACAGTTACACCCTCCCGAATCCTTCATTGCAGGTGCGCAAATCCTATTCTACGAATCACAAATTAAGAAACTCATACGTTCACATTTTTTGCTACTATTGCTGCAGTGAATATGGTTCAAAACACATTCACACACCTGCATCAAAAATATGAAGTCACAGACGAATTTTGTACATCCCCAAATCAGTTTGTGAATTCTTGCAATTAGATTTGCACGCTTGTAGAATGTTTTCTTACATATATTTTTTTTTCTTGGGTGCTTTTTCTAGCACAAACACAAGTGCTTAACTACAACGGCGTGAATCTGCTGCTACGAATCTCAAACACTGTTTTTCGCTTGCAAATGACACGTTTCACGCTCTCTCCCTTATGCACCACCTATCTGTGTGATAAATGGTGCAAAAAGTGATTTGTGCATCTGTAGAGCCAACGGCGCGCACTGTTCAGAGAGCAAAGAATTTCAGCCAATCAGAAGAGCTCATTTAGGCGCCTGAAACACGCCCCCTAGTTTTAACCACAACCCCGGAAAATCGCGAGCTGCGAGCATCTTGACAGCGACAAGTATCAGAAAAGGTACGTTGCTATTTTTTCTTTCTGAAATAATTTGTTTATAGCTTAAATACAGCTATGTTGGTAAACAGTGTTTCTTAGTTAGGTAGCAAATCTTTATTTCACGAAAGGTTAAGCGAAACTTTAGCCTACCTGCAGCTGTTTAAGTATGCTATTCAATCGTCTCGTTTTAAATTACACTGTCTAATATAACGATTTTTTCCTTGTATTCTGTTATGCTTTACCTTTATAGAAAACTAAAGGTAAACTAAAAGTAATTTACAGCAGGCAATCTATAGTAGGTAAATAACTATAGTAGTAGATATTGAGCCAAATCACAAAACAAGTTTTCTCAAAGGAATGAAAACTGAGATAACTAAAATAATTAGTAATCCTACCCAACACTGAGAATAATAATTACTAGGCAAATTACCTACTATAGATTGCCTGCTGTAAATTACCTTTAGTTTCTATAGTAGGCTATCCCAATAAAATTACTATTCACCAAAGAAAAAAAAATGGTACCCTTGGTTTTAACTTACTCACCTGCGAAGATGCACCCTGATCTGTCATTTTTCTATAAGGTAAGCATAACAGAATACAAGGAATAAATTGTTATATTAGACAGTGTAATTTAATAGGAGACGACTGAATAGCACACTTAACAGTGCAAGTAGGCTAACGTTAGCTTACCTTTCGTGAAATAAGATTTGCTAACCTAACTAAGAAACTCTGTTTACCAACGTAGCTGTATTTAAGCTATAACAAATGATTTCAGAAAGAAAAAATAGCCACGTACCTTTTTTGATACTTGTCGCTGTCAAGATGCTCGCAGCTCGCGATTTTTCGGGGTTGTGGCTAAAACTAGGGGGCGTGTTTCAGGCGCCTAAATGAGCTCTTCTGATTGGCTGAAATTCTCTGCTCTCTGAACAGTGCCCGCCGTTGCCTCTACAGATGCACAAATCACTTTTGCACCATTTATCACACAGATAGGCGGTGCATAAGGGAGAGAGCGTGAAACTTGTCATTTGCAAGCGAAAAACAGTGTTTGAGACTCGTAGCAGCAGATTCACGCCGTTGTAGTTATGCACTTGTGTTTGTGCTAGAAAAGCATCCAAGAAAAAAATATATATGTAAGAAAACATTCTACAAGCGTGCAAATCTCATTGCAAGAATTCACAAACTGATTTGCGGATGTACAAAATTCGTCTGTGACTTCACATTTTTGATGCAGGTGTGTGAATGTGTTTTGCACCATATTCACTGCAGCAATAGTAGCAAAACTTGTGAGCGTACGAGTTTCTTGATTTGTGATTCGTAGACTAGGATTTGTGCACCTGCAGTGAAGGATTCAAGAATGTGTAACTGTTGTGTTGTGTTTGTGGGAGAGAAAAAAATATCTACAAGTTTGCAACTTTTGTCTGTGACTTCAGATTTACTGATACACATGTGTGGCTATTCTCTACAACTACAAATTCCGCTGTCACGCTCACTCAGTTGTTTTGCACCAAAAATACCTTCATAAAAATCACCCCATTATTTTTGTCTTGTATTAAGAAAGTTAAAAAAAAAAACGGCTCTTAGAAAACGGCTCTCAGACGGGAGACGACTCATATCGTTCACTTAAAGGAGCCGACTCATAGAGTCGACTCATTCGCGAACGACACATCACTAGTGCGGGCATTATTTGCATCCTCTTCAGGAGTGAGCAATCGCAGTGCTGCCAAATTGGTTAATTTCTTAGGAGAAATACAGGTTTGTATATGTTTTATTTCATCTATAAAATCATTACCGTGCTGTAAATCAATTTATTTTATGCAAAGCAAAATACAGGTTTATTAATGCTTTATTGGGTGGTTGTTTTGCACACTAAATAAACAAAATCCAGCTGGTCCAAAATGCTCAGCTAAGTTTCTTACTAGAACAAGAAGTATGACCCATATTTGTCAGGATCTGGACTGTCTGTTTGTGTTTTGCCCCTGTTCTGTTCCTTTTTTTCCTATTTGGTCATGTTTCCTCTCCTGTTTAGTCTGATTAGTCCTCCCCATGCAACTGTGTGTACCAATCTCCCCGTATTTTAAGATCCGCGTCCGTGCCGTCTGTCTCTGTCAGGTCTACTGTTTCTAGGTGTTTTTGTTTTTATATTTGCCCAGCTTCTATTGTGGATTATCCCGTGTTTTCGTCATTAAAGGCTGTGATTTCTACTCCGTGTCTCCTACGTTCTTCTCGCAGCAGCGTAACGTGACAGAAGACCAGACCAAAAACAGTTACCTCCGTGTTTTCCCCACCGTTTGTTTTCTCATTTTTCTCTCGATTGTTTTGGGGGGGGGGGGGGGGGTTTCCATTTGTTCCCTCATGGATGCCCTCCTTTGCCCAGAATATCTCCTCCTCCAGTTGGAGCAGGGGGAGAGATCTCTCGAGGACCATACGAGACTGTTCCAGTTGCTAGCAAGCACCACCAGCTATCCGGATGACGCGCTCTGTGCGTTCTACGACGCCAGTCTAAACATTGAGTGCAGAGCTCCGTCGTCTGAAGATGGTCCTCGAGCGGATTTCACTGCCTTTGTGGAGTGGATACTGGCGAGAAACGGATCCCCGCTCACTATCAGTTCTGAGGAGAATCTCCCCATACCCCTCCCGACCCAGTGCCCAGCCCACCATCTCCCCGAGGTGCGGAGCATCAGCCTGAGCCCACCGTTGACGGAGAGCCATTTCCAGCAGTGATCAGCGAGCCAGAGCAAAGCCGAGCGACTGAGCAAAGGATCGCCCCGGACGTAGAGCTGAACCCATCAGACCAGGTGCGAGAGCCAGCGACAATTCTCGTCATGAGGGAGAAAGCCGCGGGCGGTGTGAGCGTGGAACGGAGCTCCGCCCCCTGCACCGTGGGTGAGGGTGAGCTGAGTATGGCGCGGCGAATGTGCCACACCGAGGAGGAGATGGCTCCAGTCCCTGAATCCAGTCCAGAGCACCCTCCAGTGCCAGCTCCTGTTCCCGTCTCAGAGTGCCAGTGGGGCTTCCGATCCAGGCGTTTAGGCCCTGAATGCCCGGAGGCTACAAATGCACACTCTCCCACACGCTCCAGCCTTCTCCACCGCTGTCATCTGGCAGCCCCTCTGCTCGCCCTCATCCCACCATCAATACGGTGGCAAGCCCTTGGGTTTTGCCTCCTCCAGCATCACCATGGTCGGAGTCTCCCTCACCGCCGCCTCCAGCCTCCGAGGCCCGGACTCCGCCTCGGCCCGTAGACCCAGTGGCTCCACCTCGGCTCCTAGCTCCCTCGCCTCCACCGTCACCCGTCGATCCACCAGCTCCACCGGGCTCCCTCGTCCCTCCGGCTCCGCCTTGGTCGGGTGTCGAGCCGTCATCGCCTCAGGACTCCGCTCCTCCGTCTGCACCTTGTCGCTCCTTCCCACCGGTTCCATTGGGTTCCTTCCTCCCGCCAGCTCCACCTTGGTCCTCAGTCTCTCCGGCTCCACCGTGGATCTCCACCTCTGCCTTGGTCGCCTGAGCCCTCATTGGCTCTCCGTTTCTGCCTCGGGCTGCTCCACCGTCGTTGGTCGGCCCCCTGGAGTCGGCGGCCATTCCTCCTCCATGGCTCCTCCCTCCTCCGTCAGCTCCACCGTGGGCCACAATTATGGCTGTGGCCTGGGTCCTGCTGGGCTCCTCCTGCTCCAAGCCCCGCCTGTCTCCTCCCTGGCTCCTCCCTCCATCGTCTCCTCCCTGGTCTCTGTCTGCCGGCCCTCTCCCGGGTGTCCGTCCTCCTCCGGAACCTCCTCCCAAGTTCCCACCCACGCCTCCCCCTGTTGTTTCTATGGCGCGAGGATGCACCTTCCGGGAGGGGGTGTAATGTCAGGATTCTGGACTGTTCTGTGTCGTGTTTTGGCCCTGTTTCTGTTCCTGTTTTTCCTTATTTGGTAATGTTACTCTCATCGTTTAGTTTGATTAGTCATCCTATGCACCTGTGTTTCCCCAATCATCCCCTGTATAAAAGTTCTAGTCTGTTCAGTTTGTGTTTGTCAGGTCTACTTGTTTCTTCGTGTGTTTGCCCAGCTCCTATTGTGAATTATCCCATGGTTTCATCATTAAAGGCTGTGAATTCTACTCCGTGTCTCCTACGTTCTTCCCGCAGCAGCGTAACGTGACAATATTAGACCAGTTCTGTCAGCACAGCACTGGCTCCCTATTAAACATTGTATAGATTTTAAAATCTTGCTAATTACTTATAAAGCCCTGAATGGTTTAGCACCTCAGTACTTGAGCAAGCTCTTAACGTATTATAGTCCTCCACGTCCATCTCAAAACTCTGGCAATTTGATAATACCTAGAATATCAAATCAACTGCGGGCGGCAAATCCTTTTCCCACTTAGCGCCCAAACTCTGGAACAATCTACATAACGCTGTTCAGCAGGCAGACACACTCTGTCAGTTTAAATCTAGATTAAGGAGACCAGGACAACTAGATGAGCCCCAGAGACAGAAGACCTTGTCTCCTAGAGTAGACTGCCACCGGGAAAGACCACGGAACCAGATGAGCCCTCTGCACAATCTAACTTTGCTGCAGCATGGATCAACCTGCTGTTTCTTCTGGCCAGAGGAGAATTGGCCCCCCGACTGAGCCTGGTTTCTCCCAGTTTAGTTTCTCCATTTATGTCACAGATGGAGTTTTGGTTCCTTGCTGTTGTCGCCTCTTGCTTGCTTAGTTGGGGACACTTAATTTCCAGCGATATCGTCGACTTGATTGCACAGATACTATTTAAACTGTACTGAGATGGACAATGACATCACTGAATTCAATGATGAACTGCCTTTAAAGGCAGAGTAAGGGATTTCTGTTAGCCAATGTTGATATTTGAAATCACCAAAACAAACACGCCCCTACCCCAAAAGGGTCTTGCCCCTATTTTGATAGCTCCGCCCCACATATACGTACGCAACCCAGGCAACGATTAGTTCTGTGAAACAAAGCAAAACCAATGTTACACCGTGTCTACGGACGTGAGCGGCGCGGCGCAACAAATCCCCGACAGAAAACTGCTGCCGGGTTCTATTTATGACGTGCTGACACAAATTTCAAATGGTTTTCAACGGTCGTTTGATCGCGTCTAGGGTAGGCAGACTTTAGCTGTTGTAGACATGGTGTTACTCACCTATTGAGAAGAAACAAAGCAACCTCGGCATCCGATCGCTGGCCTCCGCTCCTTGAGTTCTCTCCAGCGCTGGAAAGCTGATCCGATATTTACATGGGTCCTACTTCTTGCCTTATCGTTCCGCAGACGTTTTCCTCTTTTGTTTTTTATCCGCCATCTCTATCTTTCTGTCGCTCGGCTAATGTCCGTCCTATGCACTGAACGCTCTCTCCTCCACATCACGAGTAGACACGCCCCTTATTGCTGATTGGCTACAAGTTTGTTTTGCGATTCGGCCCGAAAGTGTTTTTGAAAAAGTTTTTGAAAGTTTTTAAAGTGTTTTTGAAAAATCACTTACTCTGCCTTTAACTGAAAATTTAGTGTTTACTATTGTCCTTTTCCATTGACACACTATTTTCCTATTTTGATACTGTAAAGCTGCTTTGACACAAATCTTTATTGTTAAAGTGTAGCGTCTGGACCAATCCAACACACTATATATTCTTTTTTTATATGACAAATACTCTGTAACCTCTGTTAACAAGCCATATGAGGACCCATGGACCCTTCCCCCCTGAATGCGTAACACCCCAGGAGGCCGAAACAGGCCCCTTTTGTTGCATGGCAACCAACGCTGATTTCACTGGGTTTATTGGCCAAAAGTATTTAAAGCAGGGAAAATCCCTGCATGTCCTATGGCAAGAGGCAGAGTAGAAATGGACTGTGTTCTATTTAATTCATAGAAAAACCGTTATTTGAAGGAACACACATATTCTTCAGGCCATTGAGTATATTATTGTCATTGTGTACTTTGTCTTTGATATTTTTTAGACTATTTTAGTATGCTTGTGAGGAAACCCATTCCTGATCATCCCTTTTCACTATATGTAATCTTATCTTGTTTAGTATCTATGAATTTGCCTTCTTATGATCGAACCAAGCGTGTATATTCTTGTTTGTACATAGGCAATATATATTAGGGCCCGGAGAATCGTTAGTAATTTCGATTTAATCCATTTGCAAATTACCATGCTTAGAGACAAAGGGTCGTAAACCCTCCAGCAATTGCCACCTCCCGCTCGGAATTTCCATCTCTCTCATTGGACAAGCCCATCTTGAAAGGCGGGGATCTTCTCCGACCTTAAAGGCACCACACCATGTGACCCGCCCAATCGGTGGTTCGGTCAGATGCTAAGATGAAGATGTGAGAAAACGCTTCAGGATACCAAAGCATTTGTGCCAGGCCTTTCTTCGGCCTTGTCTTTTCCATTTCAATCAAGATTCTCTGACTCAAAACGGGTTCTTTCTCATCAACCAACTTCAGCAAGATCTTTGGCCTTAAGATTGCATCAGGAATCTCTTTCAGACATACGAGACTCGCAAGTATCAAACTTAGTCTTATTAATTGATGCATTAAGTATCAGTTACACTTTTTTTACAAAGGTGTGTTTGAACTAAGAATCTGACGTATCCCTCAGGTGTAGATCTGCTGAATATGCAAATGTTTCCATAACTTCATATTCTTATTTTCTTTCCTCTTTACTGAGTTTAGCTTTAACCCTTTCCTATACCAACTATATGTGAGTGTGTGTGTGTGTATGTGTATGTTCACCGTTTATGTGTTTTATTAGGATTTTTAGACCAGTTTAATGTGTGTTTATGTAGTAGGTTGGACTAGTTTAAGTGTTTATGTATTTAATAAAACCTTACTTGTATCAAACTTGACGTGTTCATTGTTTGCTCATAACCGGAGTCACTAATCATGCAGATTTACGCTACAAGCTTTGTAGAATTGTACAGTAAGAAAGTTATTTCCAGGAAATTAACGTTCTTAGAGTTGACAAGACAGTTGATCCTGAGAGGTCAGCTAAATATCTACATCGGATCTAAAATATGAATAGTTAATTAAAACTAGTTATGGTTAATTATTCATATATCCCCATGAGCTGATTCGCTACAACGTGTATATACAGGTGCATTTCAATAAATTATAATGTCTTGGAAAAGTTCATTTATTTCAGTATTCAACTCAAATTGTGAAACTATGTATTAAATAAAATTCAATGCACCACAGAACTGAAGTATTTAAGATCTTTGTTCTTTTAAAATTGGGTATGATTTTGCTCAACATTTAACAAAACCCAACAAGTCACTATATCAACAATTAGCATACTTCATAGACCCCATAAAAAAATTTTTTTAGAATTGGTTCCTTGCCCTGGTGAAAGTATGTTCACTTTACGTACTGTACTCAATACTTGGTAGGCTCCTTTCGCTTTTACTACTGCCTCAATTCGCGTGGCATGGGAGGTGATCAAGTTTTGGTGGGCAACTGCTTAGTGGTATGGGAGCCCAGTTTTCTTTGACAGTGGCCTAGAGTCATTTGCATTTTTTTGGTCTCTTCCTTGTTTCTTCTCAATTTTCTCTTGACAATAACACCATGATTCTCCTATTGGGTTCAGGTCCTGTTGAGTTGCTGGCCCGGGGCAGTCAAACTACCATCATGGTTAATGCCCATCATTTACCAACTTTTGGTGCTTTTGGCAGTGTGGGAGGTGCCAAATCCTGCTGGAAAATTAAATCAGCATCTTCAAAAAGCTGGTCAGCAGAAGGAAGCATGAAGTGCTCCAAAATTTCTTGGTAAACAGGTGCAGTGACTTTGGTTTTCAAAAAAACACAATGGACCAACACCAGCAGATGACATTGCACCCCCAAATCATCACAGACTGTGGAAACTTAACACTGGACTTCAAACAACTTGGGCTATGAGCTTCTCCACCCTTCCTCCAGACTCTAGGACTTTGGTTTCCAAATTAAATACAAAACTTGCTCTTATCTGAAAATAGGACTTTGGACCACTGGGCAACAGTATAGTTCTTCTTCTCCTTAGCCCAGGTAGACGCCTCTGACGTTGTCTGTGGTTCAGGAGTGGATTAACAAGAGGAATATGACAACTGTAGCCAAATTCCTTGGCACGTCTGTGTGTGGTGGCTCTTGATGCCTTGACCCCAGCCTCAGTCCATTCCTTGTGAAGTTCACTCAAATTCTTGCATCGATTTTGCTTGACAATCCTCATAAGGCTGCGGTTCTCTCGGTTGGTTGTGCATCTTTTTCTTCCACACTTTTTCCTTCCACTCAACTTTCTGTTAAAATGCTTGGATACAGCACTCTGTGAACAGCAGCTTCTTTGGCAATGAATGTTTGTGCCTTACCCTCCTTGTGAAGGGTGTCAATGATTATCTTCTTTACAACTGTCAGATCAGCAGTCTTCCCTATGATTGTGTTGCCTAGTGAACCAAACTGAGAGACCATTTTTGAAGGCTCAGGAAACCATTTGCAGGTGTTTTGAGTTGATAGCTGATTGGCATGTCACCATATTCCAATTTTGTAGATAGTGAATTGGTGGGTTTTTGTTAATGTGAGCCAAAATCATCACAATTAAAAAGAACCAAAGACTTAAACTACTTCATTCTGTGTGTATTGAATTTATTTAATACACAAGTTTTCACAATTTGAGTTGAATTACTGAAAAAAATTAACTTTTCCACGACATTCAATTAGTGAGATACTGTAAATAAAGGTGACTTGACTTGACTATGCGATGTCATTCACCAAAACTAACACATCGGGTTACACATGCCAATTCCTTTTTGCATGATGGAAACGCCAATACTTTGCATAAAACAAATTATTCTTATCTGAAATAAAGGAAGATATCATGTAAATTAGTCGTTGTGTTGTGTATTTTACAAAGTTGATGATTACTTTAATAGCTTTTTTAGATTTGAGTAAAAATTATGTGTTAATCTTTTATTAATTACTAATAGGTTCCTTAAATCTTCACTTTAGAATAATGTTACAGGTTCTAAGTAATTCCTGCAAAATTATCTAATAATTCTTTATTAATTACTAATGGGTTCCCTATATTTTCACTTTAGAGTGCTGTTTCAGGTTCTAAGTAATTCCTGCAGAATTATTTGATAATTCTTTATTAATTACTAATGGGTTCCCTGTATTTTTACTTTCCCTCAGTCATTGCCTTACATACAGGTATTTATTTAATGGTAATGTAATATATGTTGAGGAGGCACACATACATATATAAAATATAAACTAAAAATAAAAAATAAAAAAACTAATCTAAGGTAATTGGCCTAACGTAAGGCCAGAGCGGGTAGTAACTGATACATTTAATTCTGGAAGTTACGTATCAGATTCCAAAAGTAGTTTTGTAATTAGATTAAATTAAATTTTAAAATACTCAGATTCAGACTACAGTTACTTTTTTATTGAACACATGATTACATATTATTCACATAATAGCAATAAATTATTCATAATTTATTGATTCCCCTAATTCCGCTTTTTCATCTTTTGAATGTTCCTTTCTAACACAGCCTACTGCTTATGTACACTCAGAAAGTCTTCCAGTTTTGTTAGTCAGGTGGCTACACAGGATTTGACTACTGGATTTACAAAAATCATTTCAGGTTTAAGAGGTGTTTCAACATACTGATGAACACATTAATTTTTATATGAATTATCACTTAGTAGTTTTGAACCCCCCATATATACTATAAGCTTTGGAAGGCTTTGTGTCTTTCAAACACTTAAATGCACTTTCACATTATTCTTATTGAACATGTAATGCAGACTTTTTTGTAATCTGAACTTCTTCACCGAAATATATGTACCTTAACTCCGGTTTTTAAAATATATATTTTAAATAATTAAGTATGACATTCACATGTTCACGATTCTTTGACATTGGGTTATGGGCCATGACATGCAGGTAAACAAATAAATATTTAATCTTTTTTAGTAAGTGTTTTGGCCCCTTTTTTTCAAATTTGGCACACTGATAGAGAACAATCTCATCATTAACCACAGCAAATTTGGTGTCTCTAACTCAAACTCTCTAGCGCCACCACTTCTCCAAAGATTCACTCATGTTTATGCTAATAACTTTTGAATTGTAAGGTCTAGAACAAAAATGGAGTCAGATGGACACCAAAATTCAAAAATCAGTAGGTCTACTTTTTTCACTATTTTTAATACTACTTTTTCAAACTCGTCCTACATGGTATGTTTGATTTTCACCAAAATTGGCTCAGATAATCTTCAGAACATGTTGGTAAAAAGTTATGGAATTCAAGTTGATTAGTCAAACCGTTCTCGAATAACGTGCAAACTAATTTGACTAAGAGCAAGTTAAAATGCATGTGAGTCTATATCTCTGCAACGGTTTGGCATATTGAGACCAAACTTGGTTTGTGCTATCACAAGCATGACCTGAGGCTACCTGCTGTGTTTCGGCGCAGCGCCACCTAGTTGTCCGGAGATACCAAAAATCATAAAATTGGTCTAAATAGATTCAGGGCTACATGCCCAGTCAATTGATATCCAATTGTTCCATATCAGCCAATTTGGCTGTCAGCCATTTTGAAATTTGTACTAAAATGCTGTATTTTATGAACGCATTAGCGTATCGTTACGAAACTTGGAATGGGTCATCAGCATGCTACGCTGAATGAGCCTGAAAAGTTTCGATCTAGCGCCACCTAGTGGTAAAATCAAATATTCACATGCTTATAACATTGTGTGTAGTCAACTTATCTTCACGGGAGTCACCTTTTTAGACTCCTGAATCCTTGCTGAGTCCAGCGATACCAAATATGCCAGGTTTTGCCTTATGGTTTGTGCAACGTTGCATTTTAGCACTTAAACATTTGCTAATATCTTAGAAACCATTACTCTCTCCTGACGTGGCTCCAAAGATTATTATGATATATTTTATGAATGCATTGGTGTATCATTACGAAACTTTGCATGTACCATCGTGACCATGACCTGAAAGTACTCAAAAAGTTTTGAGACAGTGCCACCTTGTGGTCAAAAGTTATAATGAAATTTAAAATAAATGCTAATAGCTTTCTGTGAATTTTGCCTATTGTAATGAGACTGGTATTAATAGACTCCTTGGGTCATGCTGAGAACAGTGATATCAATGTTGCCACAGTCAGCCAAACTTCCTGTCCGCCATTTTAATTTATGTTGAAAACCTACTTTTTCGAACTCCTCCTAGACCATTGGTCCGATTTTCACCAAATTTAACTCAGATTAACTTCAGACCATGCTGGCAAAAAGTTATGGATTTTGTGCCGATATACAATACAGTTATTGTTTAACACATTAACGAATTTGCTGGAATGATACCAAACTGTATCTGAGGCTGTGTCTCTGCAAAGCTTTGAGATATTGACACCAAACTTTTTTATGTGCCATTGTCACCTCACACTGACCATGCCACATCAATTTGGTCACAGCGCCACCTATTGGTCAAAAGTGATAAACCATTCATTAACCACTTATAATGAAATTTCCAAAAATGCTATTAACTTTTTATCAAATTAGCCTATTAGAATAGAGCGGTTCTCAAAATATTCCTTGGGTCTTGCTGAGAACATAGATACCAATTTTGGCTGAACCATAGTTGCCCGAACTTCCTCTCTGCCATTTTAATTTATGTTGAAAACCTACTTTTTCAAACTTATCCTAGACCGTTGGTCCGATTTTCACAAAAATCAAGTCAGATTATCTTCAGACTGTGCTGACAAAAAGTTATGGATTTCGTGTTGATAGACAAAACCATTTTTACATAGCGCCGCAACAAATTTGAGGCATGATGCCAAACTACGTCTGAGGCTGTATCACTGCAAAGCTTTGACATATTGACAGCAAACTTTGTGTGTGCCATTTTCAACTCACACAGAACACACCACGTCGATTTAATAACAATGCCACCTGTTAGTTAAACGTGATAAGCCATTAAATCATATTACTAGTGCTTGTATTTATGATTTTTCAGCTGGTTTGACTAAAATCATCCTAAAATGGCTTCAATTACTCATTTCTGCAGTTGGTCTGATGCTTGCTTCTGTAGTGCTTGGCCCCGTAATTGCTGCTTGTAGCTATATTTTTTGATTGTTGTTTTTAAATTATTTTAATTTAAACTGTTAATTGTAATTTTACATTTAATTTTAAATTTGTAGGATTTCATTAATTGTTAGCTTTTCATTAAACTCACAATCCCCCTGCAGTTCCTTTACGAACCCCAGTCTGGGAAACCTTGATGTAATATAATATTTAATGCACTTCATGTTGTTAAAACAATGAATGAATGAATGAAATATTTGAATGAATTTTTCTTATTCTTTGTATTTTTACATCATTATGATACAAGACCATCCTATTTAAATCAATGTGATAAACGAGTTACGTCAAAAGGTATCTAAAAGTAATCAAAAAGTAGTCTGATTATATTACCTAAAATGTGTAATGTAATGGATTCATTTGTAAGTAATCTACCCAGCTCTACGCAAGGCACTAGAGTGGGGGTGGGGTTCCTTTCCGAAGCTGATTTCTTACAGAACACACTCACAAAACAATTATTCACCACACAGGTAAAATCTTCTATACAATTTATTGTATTTATTAATATTGCATTTTCATACTACTACTACTAATGCCATTTATAAGAAAGGACCACAACTCAATGCAATTGTGTATGACTGTTCATTAGTAGTTACTTCATAGTTATTTTTCTTGAGCATTAACTAGTAGATAATTAATAGTAGTTCTTCTGGAGGTATGAAAAAAATTATTAGTTATTGATTAGCAAACTGTTACTTAACACAATCATAAAATTATATTACATATTGATTAGTTAACACATCTTCCTTAGTAGTTAACAGTAGTGACTTATGTGTTAATGAAGAATTACCTATTGGTTCTTCAATAATTCCTTATTAGTTATGTAGTAAGTAAGAAAGAGTATTCTAAAGTGTTACCGAATTCTTCACTAAACCAACTTGTTCAAAAATGCAGATTCATTCAGAAACAAAACAAGTGACTGCCTTTATGAGTTATATCATTCACTAACTGATTCCCTCAAAAATTGTTGATTCCCTCATGTACAGTACTGTCTTGACATGCAACTGCTCTTTATTTGTAGAAACCACACAAAGTAGGTAATCCAACAGAAACGCATCAAACTGAAACAGCTCAGCCACAAACTAAGACAATAAACTGACAAAAAGGAACTGAAAACAAGTCTATATATACACAGGAAAAACAATGAACTAAACAAGAAACATGATGATAATCAGAAACCAGGGAAATGGACAAGACCATACTTAAAGACTAAAGCTGCATTCCAATTTACAGGGTCCCTGCAGGGTGAGGGAAGTGTATGTGGACAGACCCTCAATCCCTCGATTTTGACAAAGGGAGCAGGTCAACTCATATGTACACTTCAGGCCACATACCACAATGCAACATGATTGTGACATCACAACAGATTGCGCTTAATTTACCGCCATTCCACAGAACCCTTATAGGCATATGGAATATCAGCTAACATTATTTATACAAGTTCTGACAGGTTAACAGTACAGATAATTGTAACAATATTCAAATGTATTCTATTCTTTATGTAAATGTGGTTATTTAAGAACAATATTTTGGACACATTAAGTTCTCATTCATTAACTACTGTCATATGGGTTGCATCTTAGCCAACAGCATGACTGCGAGTGTGTAAAATATAAATTTGGCAATCATGTTGTTGGTCTGAATATCAAATGATATCAGCTAATCTGTGATTACCTGCTCTGATATTTGGAACAACAGCACTCTTGCTCGTGTGACATTGCTTAAATATCACCTCCTGCTATGACAAAAACAGACACAATGACCTCAGACCAATTGGCAACCTCTGCCCATACCACACCTCAGTGACTACAGCAAACCCAACACAGTAAGCACTTCTCCTCATCCTATCTCAAGTTGTGCCGCATCGTGTGGGCTTGATGAGCGTGTGAGCACTTCCCAGTTCTGGGTTATTTCCAGCTGCTTACCTCACCCTAGAGTAAAAATGGATCAACACATTAAAGTGAGGTAAGATACTATTAAGCATATTGCTCATCCCCTTATTTCAGTTCCAGGCCTTCTTGGTGGATGCCAGAACCTGATGTCAGTGAGTGCGTTAAATGGATTAAAGTCTATGTGTTATCTGTATCTATTTCTTTCTTTCCCTCTCTCGTGCTGTTGTTGTGTTTCTGATAAGGATTCTAGAATGGAATAGACCCTATTAAGTCTGTTACAAATAAACTTTAAACTTGAGTCATGAAGGAGACACATGGCATTTCTATGATTTCTGAATTTGCAGAGCCATGCCGTGCTGTCAAAAGGATTGCTGGCTTGTGGAAGCACTCTGGTTCGCATGCCTTCCGTGTGGGATCTGGGAGAGCAATGGGGGCCTGTCAGAAAGTGCCCGCGGCTCGGAAAATGCTGTAAACACAAAACGTCTTGTTTCTTACCAGGCAAGCAGGCCGTCAGACATCTGCAATTCTTTGAGCATGCATTTAAGAAAAACTATCCAGGGGGTGCAAACCAGAGGCAGCTGTGGGAAGGTGACATGTAAAAGAGTCCAGAAACCAGCTTCATATAACATGTAATTTTTAGAATGCACTATGTTGCCTCTATACAACACTATGTCATGGTCCCAAAGTGTTTTTGAAAACACATGACAAACTATGTATGATGGCAAATTACAGCTAAATAGCAATTAATAGTTTCAATGTGGCAAAAAAAAAAACGATGGAACTCAGCAGGGGACCATCAATGGTTACACACATTCTTCAAAATATCTTCTTTTAATTTAAGTTAAATGTGAAATCAAATACCACACAGTTAGAATTAAAAGTCTGTCTCGTAACTAATGGTGTTCCACAGGGGTCAGTATTGGCTCCACTTTTATTTTATTTATATTATTTATGTTTTCCCTCTTGGTCATATTTTCTCACTTATGGCATTAATTTTCAGTTTTACGCTGATGGTACACAATTGTACATATCTACAAAACCCAACATTTGGCATCCTCCTCTTGAACTCACTAAATGTTTGCAGGATATTAATATATGGTTAATATATGGATGACTAACAATTTCTTAGAGCTTAATACTTACAAATCTGAAGTCCTTCTTGATGAGTCTAGGTCTACTTTATATAAAACTCAAAGGTTCATTCATAAAAATATTTTGCTCTGCTTAATAACTGGCCAGTAAATATTTTAAACCAAGTGGAATGTCTTGGTGATATATTCAATGTTCCCTTTCGATACTTCACTCGTACTGCGTCTGCTAAGACGCTATGGGGAAAACTCCTTTTTCTCTGATGACTGAAGCTTTTTCAATAATGCAGTGTAACTGCACGGCCATTGGTTCGTGCAGTAAATTAAAACAAACCAACGGCTCAGCAGCGGAGTTGCACGAGCCTCTGGCGATGAAGCCCACCAGAGCCCGCCAATATTGGCGGGGCCATCTGGCTATATAAGCGGGCATGTCCCCATAGGGTTCTCAGATTTCTTCTTCAGCGACGACGACGATCTTCGCTGAGACTACGGGACTTGAATATTCGACGTTGACGACGATCTTCGCTGAGATTATGGGACTTGAAGCTTCGCCGTTGAAACGCCTCGCAGCGGAATAAGACCTTTCTGCTCGGCTGATCTCGCCGCTTCTCACAGCCGCCTACAGTGCTGCAGCAGCGCCGGTCTTCCAGATCCCCTGAAAAGAAAATTGCTAAAAGAGCGATTTTAAAAGAGCAAATTTTGTGGCATTGCTGCAAATGCCGCCCCGTTTCTGTCACTGACGGTCACAGCTAGTGCATCTCATGCTTGGGGAGATCCCACGCTGAAGATGCACTCAAGGAGACGGAATATCCTCATTGCAAGGGTATGAGTCTCTCCTCTCTGTGCTCGTGGGCAGCTTTCTTTTCAGAAAGCGACCCCGCCCCTTGCACCCTCCCGTTTTCTTCCTCCCATGAGCCTGTGACGAAAAAACAGCGGGGCAGAGGACCTTGACGCCCAGAGACGAGCGAGCTCACGCTAATCAATGACCCTGCCCCCCTGCCGCCTACGGAGCACAGCAAGCCCAAGCCAGGCATGGATGCCTAACTCATCCGCATCCTGTCAAAGGCTGTAGAGGAGCTGGGATTGGAGTGGTCTCCACCGGAGGAGCCCACTCGCAGCCACCTGGATGAGTGGTTCTTGCCGGGGCGCTGTCAAGCCCCTCGACAACTAGCTTCACCATTCTTCCCGAAAGTCCATGAAGAGATCACCAGATCTTGGCGTGCCCCCTACTCGGCCCTCCTACGTGCCTCCTCTTCCTCTGCCCTCACGACGGTTGACGGCGCTGAAGAGAAGGGGTACGACAAACTGCCTCCCCTGGATAAATCAGAATCTCTATCCGCCCATGGCCATCGGCTGGAAGGCGAAGGTCGCTCACCCATCCAAGCCATGCATGACAACATCAGCCCTCGCCGGATGGGTCTACACGTCTGCTGGACAAGCGGCCTCGGCGCTTCATTCTCAGGTCTCTCAGGCCAAACTCCTCCAGAGCATGAATGAGTCCGGCCCGGACCTCGCAGCTTTTAAAGAGCTGTGCAGCACGACCGACTTGACTTTACGTGCCACCAGGACCACGGCCCAGGCGATCGGCAGGTCGATGGCCAGCTTAGTGGTGCTCAAGCGCCACTTATGGTTGACCTTAACGGAGATTAAGGATGTGGACAAAGTCCCCTTCCTGGTCTCCCCGGTCTCCCCCTCTGGCCTCTTCGGACCTGCGGTTGAGGGATTCGCCGAGCGCTTCACTGCTGCACAGAAGTCATCCCAGGCCATGCGACAATTCCTTCCCATGCGCTCTAGCTTGACGACTGCTTCTAGTCGCCCACAAATCAGCGCTTCTGCGCCATGGTTTTTACCTTGGTTCAGAGCAAGGACGCTCACATCCTGCGCTCCGAGGTGATGAATTTACTGGTGAAAGGAGCCATAGAAATGTTCCTAGTCAGACGAGTTCGGCTTTACATTGTTACTCTTCCTCATCCCCAAAAAGGATGGCAGTCTTCGACCCATCCTCGATCTCAGATGCCTGAACCGTGCCCTTATGAAACGGCTGTTCAGGATGATTACTTTGAAACAGATCCTCTCGCAAATGTGCCCAGGGGACTGGTTCTTTTCTCTGGACCTGAAGGATGCATACTTTCACATCCAAATAGCACACCGTCACAGACTGTTCTTGAGATTCGCCTTTGAGGGAGTGGCATATTAATACACAGTCCTTCCATTCGGACTGTCTCTAGCTCCTCGTACTTTTTTGAGGGCGACAGTCGCACCAGAACGTGCTCTGGCTATCCGGCAGCTCGTGGTTTCTTTCAAAATAGGAGTCTCTCACCCCCTCAAGGCATTTCAGAATATGCTAGGTCTTATGGCCTCCGCGTCTCCAGTACTACAGCTGGGCCTGCTCCGTATGCGGCCCCTTCAGTACTGGCTGAACCATTAATTCCGTCCCACGCCTGGCATCATGGACGCCTTCATATCAAGGTAAACCATCCTGTGGGCACCCGGTCGCCTTGGACGACTCTCATTGGATGGGGAACGTCTCAGGTTACGTAAGTAACCATGGTTCCCCGAGGGAACGAGACGCTGCGTCGAGAATCGCTTTGGGAATGCCCCTGCGTGACCGCGTTCTGAAGCACGAGTCAAATCAGCCCAATGAAGCAAGCGCGTACGTCCAACAGCACCAGAAAGTATAAAAGCGCATCCGGCAGAGCGCAAGTCAGCTTCGATGAAGTAGTGCCTGCAGGGATCATTATTAATGAAAAAGACCAGCCTCTCTTTTCCCTCGGGAACCATGGTTACATCGTAACCTAGAGACTTAACCCCTTTAGGAACTCGAGCTGCGTCGAGTCGCTGTGGGAACGAGAATACCCACTGCACCATACTACCAAGTCCCTGCCTGTGTGTGTATGTCATGATCACATCACGAAGAGAGAACTTGGGAACCTGGGGTAGATGCCAGGTCTAGGTTATAAAAGCGGACAAAAGTGTGCGGAGAGGACCAGCCCAAAGGCACAAATGTCCTGCATGGCCACACCCAAGTTGAAAGCTTTGGAGGCCGCCATACTCCTGGTCGAGTGCGCTTTGAACCCCATAGGAGATGGGAGGCCAGAGGACTCGTAAGCTAGTGAGATGGTCTTGACCACCCACCTACTCATAGTTTGCTTGGTCGCCGGAGATCCTTTCTTGGCGGACCAAAACAAACAAACAAACAGCTGATCTGCCTTGCGCCACGAGGCAGCTCTGTGTGCGTAAGCGTCCAGTGATCGAACTGGACAGAGCAGATTAAGCCTTTCTTGGCCTACTTCCTGGAACGGACAAAAGTGTGCGGAGAGGACCAGCCCAAAGGCACAAATGTCCTGCATGGCCACACCCAAGTTGAAAGCTTTGGAGGCCGCCGTACTCCTGGTCGAGTGCGCTTTGAACCCCATAGGAGATGGGAGGCCAGAGGACTCATAGGCTAGTGAGATGGCCTCGACCACCCACCTACTCATAGTCTGCTTGGTCACCGGAGATCCTTTCTTTGGCGGACCAAAACAAACAACAGCTGATCTGCCCTTGCGCCACGAGGCAGCTCTGTGTGCGTAAGCGTCCAGTGATCGAACTGGACAGAGCAGATTAAGCCTTTCTTGGCCTACTTCCTGGAACGGACATGAAAGTAGGCATAATGCGTGATCGAATCTATGGGTATACGGGGCGTGGGGGTGCAGTACAAGGGAATGGTGAGCACACCGACAGATGGGTAGTGACACATAAACGCGGGGTCATGTCCCAGCGCATGGTAGGCGGTTCCTAAAAAACAGTGAAAAAAATAAAAATGGGGGTTTCGTCAATCTTATCATGTTTCGTGGGCCTGGAGCAAATTCCAGGCACGAAACAGAAAGTGCCTGAAGATCCCCAATCCTTTTAACCCTTTGACGCGTACGATCACACCGGTGTGATCAGTCTTGGCTGGTCCATGAAGCGTACGATCGCACCGGTGTGATTAGAACTTTCAGTGCATCACGTCATCAACTGCTGAATTTAAATCCGCTTTCGCGCGGAGCCAGATCGGACACGCTGAGCGCTTGTCATATTATCACAAATATTCATTGTTTTCAACCATATACTACTTATTTTAGGTTTCAGACATTTAAATACACATAAGTACTAGCAAAACCATACATTTACAGTTTGTAAAATACACGCTGATGTCTATGGAAACGGCAATAATCATTCTTAAAGATATAATCTGACATGTTTTTATTGATATCATATACAGATTGTATAGGTAACTATAAAGTTTACTCTGCTCTTCTCCCAGTTTACCGGAGACCTACTTTAACGTGTTTCGGGAGGAGAGGATGAATTTGCGTGTTGTAAATCCCACAGCTCGGATTCAGCGTGAACTAACATGGTGGCGCCCGTCACCCGGTATAGATCAACTAACACGGTCGATATAAAAGTGTTTAAACTACCAAATAGATTTAATTGCACATATTTCAGAATCGGAATATCAGATATCATGTTTGTGAATATTTTGAATAAAAAAGGAAAAACGAAATAAAAGCGATCCATGTGTCATAGATCTATTGTGGCTGCGTTGTGTCACATGACAAGCATGACGCGTCGCCATGGAAACAGTAAGGTGATACATTTTAAAATAACGGTCGCCTAAAAAGAACTCACGCTGGGGGCTCAGCTAGAATATTTTAAACTCACGTGCGAAAGGGTTAAGTGAGGAAATAGTGAGGAGAAAGATGGTCTTGAGCGTGAGAAACTTGACTGAAACTTCTTCTATGGGTTCAAAGGGGGCATTGCATAAGCCCTCCAGAACCACAGCCAGGTCCCATGAGGGCACCTTAGTGCGCTGTACCGGCCTCAGCCTCAGGGTGCCACGGAGGAAACGAGTGATAAGTGGGTGTTTTCCCAATGATTGACCACCCAGAAGGGCATGTTAAGCAGCTAAGGCCGCCACGTATACCTGCAAAGTGGAGGGAGATAACCCTGCTGAGAATCGCTCCTGCAGAAACTCCAGAACTGTACCAACTGGGCAGTTGACTGGGTCTTGCAGTCGCTGTCCGCACCATGAAGCGAACCCCAGCTCTCTCATATGGGCGAGGACGACATCTCGATGCCGAGCCGCCATCTGCTTTGATTGAGCTAGTATTAACCAATCGTCGATATAATTGAGAATGCGGATGCCCTGGAGTCGCAGAGAAGCCAGAGCAGCATCCACACACTTCGTGAAAGTGTGGGGTGAGAGTGACAGGCCAAAGGGAAGAACTTGATTTTGGTATGCTTCGCCCCCGAAAGCAAACCTCAGGAACTTCCAGTGTTGAGGAAGAATGGAAACATGGAAATAAGCGTCTTTGAGATCTATTGTAACAAACCAGTCCTCGGACTGGATTTGAGATGCTATCTACCTGATAGTGAGCATCTTGAACCGAAGCCGTTTGTATAGCGCGGTTCAGAAGACGGAGATCTAAGATCGGACATAACCCCGCATCCTTCTTCGGAACGATGAAGTAATGGCTGTAGAACCCGGATGCTCTCTCGAGAAGCGGAACACGTTCTATGGCCCCCTTCATCAAGAGAGTATCTACTTCTTGTTCCATTACCAGAGCCTGCTCGGGGCCCACTAGTGTGGGGATGACCCCGTTGAAACGAGGCGGACGAGAACCTAACTGGATTCTGTAACCTTTCTCTACAATCTGCAGGACCCATTTTGAGATATTTGGTAGAAGTTTCCATGCTGCCAAAAAATCTACTAAGGGAACCAGCCTCCCGAGGCTGGCCTCTGGTGTTATTAGAGCCAGTTCGGTGCCCTGAAGCAGATGACCGGCAGGGAATGACTGACCTGACTGCTGTAGCACCCTGACTTGAGTTGTTATCCTTTCCTCCCCAGATGGGGCTGTCCTCAGGGGCCTGATGATGGTGGCGTCAGGAACGCATAGTCGAGGTCCTCTTCGACAAAATAACGGTCCGCAGATCTGTCTTCTGTCTAGAAGACCCCGACTGAGAGTGTCGCCCCGACCCCCGTTCTTTTTGCGGAGGGGTGCGGGTTGCAACTCTCTTTTTGAGACTGGTGGTATGAGGAGCTTGACGGATGGGGCTGCTCCCGCTCAGCAGCCCCATGGGCCTGGGAGCGACGAGGGAGGAAACGCCGCCGCTTGCTTCCTCGCCTCCTGAAACCTCTCGACGACAGTGTTGACTGTGTCGCCGAAAAGGCCAGAGGGCGAGAGCGGGGCATCTAGGAGGAAGAATCTGTCCTTATCTTGCATATCGGACAGATTCAACCACAGATGCCGTTCAGTGGCCATTGAACGGCCTATAGCTCTGGCCATTTCTTTGGTGGCTCGGAGGGACAAATCTGTGGCCCGACGCAGTTCAGCTACCACGTCGGATTCCTACTCCCCCCTGTCATCCAGGTCCCTGAGCAGGTCAGCCTGGCATGCATGTAACACCGCCATGGTGTGCAAACATGCGCCAGCCTGACCTGCCGCCGTATAAGCTTTCCCAACCAGACTAGATGTCAGCTTAACAGGCCTGGTGGGAAGCTTCGGGGCCTTCAGGGACGATGCTGAGGATGGGGAGAGATAGCTCGCGAGCGTCTGCTCCACCATTGGCATCGCCCCATATCCCTTCTCATTCAGCCCCACGATGTTGGAATAATTAGAGACTGTGGGGCTGTAGATATGGGATGAATACGGTTTCTCCCATGATCTTGACACTTCGGCATGGAGATCGGGAAAAAACGGAAGGCCCCGTCGTGAAGGCTGTGATCTAGCCCTCAGGAAACGCTCTTTGGTTGGTCTTTGCCTACCTGCGCTCTTGGCCCTCATGGAGTGCCGAAGCTCTATGTTTTATTCCTGGAACGTTTACTTATGGCTGGGCTGACCTCTATGAGTTTAACCCTATTACCTCCTGCAGGGTTTCCCTGCAAAATCACTTGTTCTTCTGAGCCCCTTGTGGTGCTTAAGGCAAGTATAAGTCATTCCTCTAAGTATAGCACGGCGGGATTGTACTGGTTCCCCATAGCGTCTTAGCAGACGCAGTACGAGTGAAGTATCGAAAGGGAACCTACTCAGTTACTAACGTAACCTCGGGTCCCTGAGATACGGGAACGAGTACTGCATACTTAGCCGTGCTATACAGCTGCACGACTCAATTGTCGCTTCAGTCAAAGTACCCTGAGAATCCTATGGCGACATGCCTGCTTATATAGCCAGATGCCCATATATCGACAGCTCTGCTGCCGAGCCATTGGATCGTTTTTAATTTACTGCACGAACCAATGGCCGTGCAGTTACACTGCATTATTGAAAAAGCTTCAGTCACCAGAGAAAAAAGTTTTCCCCATAGTGTCTTAGCAGACGCAGTACTCGTTCCCGTATCTCAGGGAACCGAGGTTATGTTTGTAAGGAAACAAGGCAGGCAGATGAGAGTGCACGGCTCGAGAATACTCAAAGCCACGCACTCACACAAAAACAGGACATGACGGGAGTGTCAGGGCTCTGTCACCAAATCATGAATAACACTAGACCGAAGTTACAGAACCCTGACACTTTTATGGTCTTTTTGTGGTTTTTGGAGCAAGACAGTGGTCACTATAATATTCTTTAGGATTTTCTACTTTTGTTTTCCATGAAAGAGAGAAAAATGATGGTTTGCACCACAGCTCTGACAAAAAAAGTAAGACATGTCAAAAATCTAAACACGGCATAACAATGCACCTCAATCAGCACTCCTAATGGCACACCCTGGTTAAGCAGAATGGAGGTGATTTAATTCTGTCTTGTTAAGACATGTTGCTCACATCCTTTGTAAAAGCAATGTCGGTTCACAAGTTTGAAGGCCCTGCATCAAATATGTTCTCATTACCCATATTCCAAAATAATGTCTGCTATTCACATTCACTTCACATACAAACAACAGGCAATGTGCTTGATATCTTGATTACATTTATGGACATCATCAGTCACTGAAGATTTGTCAGCTGTTTTAAATGACTTCCAGGCATTCTTCCAAGTTGTTTTCTCTTTTGGACAGACCAAAAGCCTTCTCTAGCACTTAAACTCCTACTGAGTTCCATCCACAGGACAATAAAAGTAAAGAGAGAGGGATTAGGGTAATGATTAATGTCTGTAGTGATTTTTACGGTAACATGGGGACCGTGTTACGGTAACAGACCATGGCCCCATATGGAAGTGGTTAGCCTGGAGCAATGACAGGGCTTTCCAGGAATATATCAGGGCCTCAGTCCGATCGCACGTGACAGCCAGGGGTCAAGAGATAGCTATACAGTACACACACACACACACAACAGATGCTCTCACGCATGCACACACAGAGATCCTAGCAATGTACGCGCAATGTATACAAATACATACAGGTGCCGGCACATCATCAAAGACACACATGTGCACATATGACTATGTTAAAAATGACAAAATCATGGTCTAGCATTGTGGTGCATATGGCATATGCTTAGATACATTACACGGTGGTCCTTATGTGTGTGCAATTTGAGTTCAAATCTGTCTTCCATAATTTTCTGTTCACACCTCTTCCCTTTTCTCAATATTTTCTTAACACATCCCATCTGGCCTATTCTGTTAACTATTAAAAATCCAATAAATATTCCCATAAGGATTTTATTTAATTTTAGATGAAGATATAATTATGTTTTAGGGGACATGTGGACACAACCAAACCCCCCCCCTTTTTATTTCTACGGTCAAGTGAGACTTATTTAAAGGGGTCATATGATGTGATTTAAATTTTCCTTTCTCTTTGGAGTGATACAAGCTCTTGGTGCATAAAGAAGATCTGTAAAGTTGCAAAGACTAAAGTCTCAAATCCAAAGAGATATTCTTTATAAAAGTTAAGAGTCAGCCACACCTACCTAAAACGGTTTGTTCTAACACGCCCCCACATACCTATGTCACTATGTGGGAAGATTTGTATAACGCCGCCCAAATGTTCACGCAAAGAAAGAAGGCGTAACTTTTTATTCTCACTATAGTATTGTTGTTGCCGCCGCCACCATTTCGTGAAGGCGCTGTGTGCTTGTTGTGAAAGCGAAACTACTTTTTTTGGCCTTCCAAAAGACGACGATATCCGCTTCGTCATGCCTGGAGCTGATCCGTGCTGGTCGCTGAAATCTTCATCTTAGCGCTGTGGTCGCCGGATCGGCTTTCACCGTGGATGAAGCGGAGTCCAGCCCGGGGTCGTCACATGTGGTTGCCGCAGGCATTACAATATGGTAAGGGATATAACATTTCCGTATCACATGACATAAGATGAGGAATTCGGAAATCATCACAACGCACTGGATAGCTGGCCAATCAGAGCACACCTCGCTTTTTCAGACCGATGAGCTTTGTAAAAATCGACGCATTTCAGAAAGGCGGGGCATACTATACACACAATAAATAATGGACAAGTATGTTGAAAAAAACACATAATAATGTGTTTTTTGAACCGTAAACCGCATAAACACATTTCATTACAAAAATACACAAAATAATGTTATTTTTAGCAACATCATATGACCCCTTTAAGGATAAGAATATATGAGTAGAGGAAGTGACACATTTCTTTGGAAACCAGTGTCTAGACATACATTAAATCAATACACCACACTGAACTGCATTTCAGCATGTTCGAAATTACAACAACACCCATGTTGTCCTAACAGTAACATCTACAAATCGAATAAAAAAATCTTTGAGAGGCCTTTTTCAAATAACACAAAATAAAAATGTATTCCTGTCACTTTTTACCCAACCTTCATGTTGTTCCAACCCAGTGTGAGTTTAATTTCTCCATGGAACAGAGAAAGAATTATATTTTTTTTAAGAATCTTTCTGTAACTCTTTTCCATAAATGAGAGTCCATGACACCAGTTGTCAAATTCCTCAAAAACCATAAATGAATAAAAAAAATGCTTTCTGGGATGAACAGACTGAAATCTAAGCCATCTTTCCCTCTCTAAAACATAATTTGCAATTGCATTTATGCATTTTTGCATTCATGCATGCATTTTTTTGTGTGTGACTACTTTTATGCCAAAAAAAGAAGAAAAAAATTGGACTACCAATACTTTTATGGTCACTATGAACTAATGCTTTATGAAAATTAGTTGCACAAATATTCTTCAGAATTTATCTGAGAGATAATTATGTCGGGTTGGAATGACATAGGGGTGAGTAAATAATGTCAGAGTTTCCATTTTTGAGTAAACTATTGCTTAAAAAGAGAAAGGAATAAGAACAAAGGGTCTCTTACATATTTGCCTGAGGGCTGACACTGAGGTAAGGAGCCAGAGCTGAGCGTAGGGGAACTCGCAGGGCTGCAGAGCTCAGGAAAGGGGTTGGGGATGGCAGGTAGAGAGGACGTTCGGTACTGTTGTTCCTCTTCCTGAAGTCTTCTGGAGTAATAAAGAAAAATATTAGATTTAGGGTTATATTACAGACATGAAATGTAGAAAAAGAAACTTGTCTCGCAACCTTTCACTGAGGGAATGACTGTCGGCCTACAATGGCTGGTGGCTTTGGGCAGCATTAGCATTTTGGGCCATTTTTTGAAGTCAGTAGATGGGAGTCCTTTTGAAGTGGGGACTTCAGAGAAAGACTGAAACATACGCACAGACATTCATGCCGTAGATTTGAAAGCATGAAGGAGTGTGTGATATGGAATTCAGAGCTGAACTCAAGTCTGAACAATAACCTCTGAATGAACCTTAGCTTGAGTGAACCCTCGTTCATGAGCTCGTTATGCTCAACTTCCTGCTCTGATCCACAGCTGAGAGGGAAAAACACGCTCACCAAATGGAACCATTTATTTGGTACAAAAGAGCAATGGAAAAACAGGAACACCACTCTTGATGGAAACAAAGGAAGTCAAGCTGAAAAAGATTGTAGTGTTGTTTTGGAAATTTCTTTGAAGTTTTAATTTAATTTGCACTGCTTTCATTATTTATTTGAACAAAATGTGCTGTGCGCATATAAAGTGCATCCCAAAAGTATCTGGACACTTATTGTATGCTATGTTTAAAAATGTCTGTTAGATTATTTTTCTTTTGTTTAGCTGTTAAATAGCACAATAACAATGCAAGTATCATCTGAAAAGTAAAATTTTTACTAACTAACTTCACTTTTCTCATCAATTTTCATGACTTTTGAGCAATTGGTCCCAAGATGATTTTCAGTGTATGTATGAAGTCACTAGCAACTTGTTCCCTTAATGTTTAACAGTCATCAACTGTCAAATATATTTTGTCTTCAATCATGAACTCTGCATCGATTGTTTTATAATTCAGACCAATTAACTTCTTAACTCTTTCCCTGCCGTCTAAAAAAAAAAAAAGTTAAAAGATAAAAAAAAAAGAAAAAGAGGTTGCCAGCTACCGCCATCAGTTTTGGTAATTTTCACTAAATTTCAATGCCCCCCAGAATATGTTGTTGTATGGATATCTGAAAGAACAGAGCCTCTGCTTTATTTCAGATTTACGCAATTTAATTAATAGTAAAATTACATCAAATTGAATTGAATAATCCTTACTTGTTTTAATTGAATAATTGAACAATCCTTAATCAATTATTCAATTGAAATACATAAGGATTATTCAATAAAAATTTTGGAATTTTACTATTAATTAAATTGTGAAAATCTTAAAAAAAATAAAACTTACATTTATTTATTTATTGAGAGTACTTACATAACTACAAAACTCAAAAAATGTGCCTATATTTACAAATCGCTGCAGTTTCTAGTTGAAATGAACACTAGAGGCAGGCAGTAAAAATCCCACAACTTTTATTCCTTTTCACACAAAGTGTGATTTACAGGGCCAGTGCCTAATGTGCCTAACTTCGCACAGTTCCTTGCATAATATGTAATGACTTCAAAACGAAAATATCATGCTGCTAGATTTGAAAACTGATCATTTTGAACATTAGCATCACAGATACAGCTTCACATGTATGGGTTTTCAAACTCAGCTCACGCTGAGAAGGGGGGGGGGGGGGGGGGGTGGGTTGAAACACGTCGATCCAACTGTCATATAGGAATTTAAATAGGATGGTTGCATCAGTGAATGTGTTATTATATCACTTTTGCATTCGTTAACATTGTCGGTAGTTCGAGTGCGTTTGGTGTAGGGGGGAATTCCAACACGTCAGCAAATTAACTTTTACAACACTCCCATTCGCAAAATGCAGTACGGTACATAGATCGGGCTGCAGAATGTCCGGCCACCAAGCACTTATTTTCCCATGAGCCTGGTTTCTTTTTTATCAACACTTCAATCTAAGTAAGTTTCATGAAAAAAAAAAAAAAAGTGACATTTTGAACAAAAAGCCGAGAAAATCCCATCTTTTTCAAAGACTACATCCGGATTGGATTCAGAATGATGATCAAAACACAGAAGGAGCAGATTGCTTCCAATCAACACCCCCAAAGCTTGCACAGTCCTGCACCACTTCCTGGATCATCAATTCATTTTGTAGCATTAGGCAGTTTTGACTTATATGCTGTTTAATGCTTGATGATCACGTTTTACATATGCATCTGATTACATAAGCAGTCACTTGTTTCTACTTCTTCTTTGCCTGTGTTTGATTCAGAGCTAAAACATGGAAAGCCATTAAAAGTGTTAATGGTAAACATCTTGCTTTGAAATTGTGTTATCTTTCTTTAAAATAAACGCAACTTTTATGTGCATATATGTGCAGGGTTTTTACCTGACAGCAAGGATGTGCATGGGCTGGGACCGGTGCAGTCTCTGGTGTGGGGAAGTGGGCTGGGCGTGTGTATGATAGGCGGCGTGGCGGGGCAGCTGGCCGTTGTGCAGCAGTGGAGTGGATTCAGTCTGCACACTGCAAGAAGTATACAGACTCTCAAAGGATGAGTTCATGTCATTCACCAGAGCCTCCAGATCCACGTCATCCTCTTGCAGGGAGAGAAAGAGTAAGAAAAAACACTATCAGACATACTATACATCAAGTCTGTTAGATAATTAGTTTACTTTTATCAGACAAGTATAAAATGTTCACTAAATCAGACAAGTATAAAATGTTCACTGTTGTCGTATCAAGCTAAATCATAATGTGCCATCCTTCTGCAAGAAGTCCCAACATGTGATCTAATATAATTATTTGTCCTCTGCAGGTGCTGAGCAGTGATATGGAGAACAGGTGTTTTATGTCACAGCCATTATTATTCAGGGTATTTTATCATGCCTGTAACATAATATTAAGACAGTATCTTGGACTGGAACTATCACAGACAATTTATTAACTTTCAGAGATGCATTTCATGATTACACCACTAGAGGGCAATTTAATACACTCACATACTGTAGTGTAGTCTCACACTCTAAACCTTTTTAATCGTATCTGAACTCAAATATGCACCTATTTTTATTTGTTCTATGCTTTACATGGCATCCTATGTGTACCTGTGCCCACTGAAAGACCTTTTCTGAAAACCCATCAAATAATCAGCTAATCCCTATGTATTAATAGAGACAGGTAAGCCCCTTCTCTACTTAGAGATCCTGGAGAGCCAAGATACATTCACACACTCAGGCTGTAGCACAGTGGGGAGGTTGAGAGTGAAGTCACGCCATGGGGTAAAAGGAACAAATCTCTTGGGTATGGGTAAAAATTGAATTATATAAAAATAACTCAAATAAATGAAACAACAGAATCGATAAAAAGCAACAATTTTGTTTTCATATTGCATGTTTGGAATGTCCCCTGTCTGAACCCCAACTATCTTTTTAAACTCGATAAACAGGTCTATTACTCTAGAGAGAGTTGTGATTGACAGGTTATTTTAATTGAACATGGCTTAACAGCATGACAAGACAGCACTCTGAACCACATTTCTGGCAAACATCAACCATGATGCAGTTCTGTTTTAGTGCTGAATAAGGTCATTTAAATCTGTGCACTAATATTAATTCTAACTGTACTTCTAAATCTAAGCTCATTAACTCAGTAATTTAAAGGACAAGTTCACATTCTTATTGTATATATTCACATATATTCTTACTCTCACTTCCATGGAATTACAATGGAGCTTTAAAGCTTGATGGAAGCACTATAAAACCATAATAAATAAATATCATGAAAGTAGTTATATTCAGTGTCATGAAGCCATATAATTGCTGTGAGTGACAAACATCCTGAAGTTTATTGATTGATAATACTCCCTTCCACCTGTTAACAGTTCTGAACACATCACTATGTCCCAAAATTGATTTAGAACTTTTTTTTAACTGCACCTATTTATTTGTTGGCAAATCAGACATTACTAAAATGTTAGCCTGTCATACAGGTCATACAGGAATTATTTGAGGATGAGCAGATGGAGCAGATGACTTGATATCCAGCAGAGGGAGCTAAAACAATTCTACAACAGCCTTACTAAAGCATAGCCACAAATTCAGGCACCAGTGTGATTGCAGGAGGATGTTTCAGAAAATAACTGTCCTAGTGTTTATGCTGGCTCTCCGGAAGAAAAACACCTGATGATTTGGGACTCATCCCAGACATCTCGGAGAAATGACTGATTCAGTAGAACAGCTCCTCCAGCCTGCCGACTGCACAGTACTCAGCGTTCAGCAAGTGTGGGAAGCAATGCGAACTGACTCAGCAGCCATGGGAACACAGCGTCAAATGTACTGTTTTATTACCATTTGGGTAATCAGCTAATTAAACTAATGCTAACTGTATTTTTGAAAGTAGAGACTGTGGTGCCAGAATCTGATTATATTTAAGAGAGCTGTTTAAATTCCAGGCTGAGGTAAATTGAGTTCTGCCAACTTTTTTTGCCTCTTATACATTGGAGTGGTTGTAGCGCTGGAGCCGGTGCATGGCTGGTTGGAATCAGACTCATGAATCAGTCAATTCCAATGAATTGAGTCAACTATAGCCCAAATTTTAAAAACAGAGTAAGAAATAACGGTCACAAAGTCATAACACAGATAAGCATAAACCAATCGACACAAGTAGATTTTTATTCATTATGGATTGCAAACATCTTAACTGGTGTTCTTTCGGCTTATTGATTAACACAGCCTAATTAGACACACATCATGACAAAGAAAGATGATTATTATAAAAAAAAAAAACAACAACACTAGATGGAGTACAGTACACTCAAGGAGCGTCTAAAGAAAGACACCACTAGATGGAGCTATTTTAAGAAAAAAGATTGAAAAAAAAAAGTTCAAAAAATAATAACCAAAAATATTAAGCTTTATTTATAAATAAATAAATAACTAAAGTCCATTTTTAATTCAGAGAAGGAATGCCATCATCTGATGTATTTAAAATATTTTACTTTGCAGTAATAATTTTAATTTTAAAGTGGTTGTGGTAGCTGTGCGGCACGACCAAATATGAATGGGATATCTGTCAACTCAAATGTCGTTCCAAACCCACTTCCATTCATCTTTAGAACATAAATGAAGGCATTTTTAATATTCTCTCATTATTTTGTCCATCCATTGCAAGTACATTCAACCAAAATATTCAAGCTTCTAAAGTGGTTTAATTCAATTCTTCTGTAGAGACACTGATCAACAGACATACATAGAGTACATATACATATAATGCCTCATCAAGCAGGTTTGAGCTGTGTTATTTGATGTGCTGTATATATCTTTATTTGCATTCCAAAGGTGAATGTAAATCTTAAGGTTTTGAAATGACATTTGCATAAATGATGACAAAATTTTCATTAATGGGTCAACTAACCCCTTTAAATGTAGCTGGTTATGCCTTAAAAGCAGTGCTCTTGTTTAGGAAACATTAATACCAATGAAAATATGTCTCAACTGCCCACTTATGATTGGATCATCTGAGATGGGCATTAATGTAATCCAAACAGGACCTTGGATATTTGTCTAATTAAAAGATGGCTGAAGGGTTTTAGAGTATGAGAAATCGAAGTTTTCAACAATTAGTAGAGGGTGATGCTCGAAACACATCCTGATATGTCAGTGATTTCCATATGGTTCCACTTTAGCAGTGCTGTGCATGAACTAATTTACGGGGGTGGTGGGTGTCTTCGTACATGTGGTCTGTGTCCATTCATGGCACAGTGCAATTTAGTTAAAAGCGAAGCACTTTGGTGGTTTTGACTTTTGCTTCTGATGGGTGTGGGTGTGCATTGTTTGGTCTTTTGTCAAAGACAAAGGGGGTGGTTGTGGGTTGGGGGGTAAATTGTGTTTCAGTGTATGTCCAAAGGGATGTGATAAGGACATAATTTGCTAAAGGTTTTAAAAGCATGGGTGTTTAATACACCAGTTTTGGGGGACGGACTGAGTGTGGGGCAGGGGTATGACGTCGATCCTCTGCACAAGGAACAGCAAATTGGGGAGTGAACAAAAGGACGGGGGGGGCGTGCTTAAAAGTGGGGGGGAAAAGGGGATTGGTAACGCTGCAGATGGGGGGTGTTGTTTGGGGGTCTTAGACTGGAGGTTTTGAGTCTTCTGGTGTGATTTATTTTGGGGTCCTGCATGAAAAGCGCCACACTGTAAGTGATCATAGAGAGGAGGTGAGCATTGTGTGGCAACAGATGAAATCCAGCGCCCGAGGGTCCCAGGGGCCAAAGCTACCTTCATGTGGGGCCTGTTTCTGATGTGAGGCGAAGACAGTTGGAATGGGGAGAGGTACGTGGGTGGGGAGGCATAGTGGGGGGGGAAAGGAGGTGGTGAGAAAATTTCGTGTGTTAGTCATATGAGTTCGTTTGGAGTGGTGTCTGTCGTTTTTTGGGCTTTGCACGCCAGTGGTGTGTTAGAGGTGGGGTGTGATGGAGTGAGAATTCGGGGGTATCCTGTGCAATCTTTTTGTTGTTCAGAGGTATCCGGAGCCCGTGGTGGTTGGTTGGTCTAGTCAGTCCTTCGGAGGTGTGAGGGTAGTTAGTTTGATGAGATGAAATGGGGGGTGAGGGGGGTGGGAGTCGGGTGCGTTATTGGCAGGGGCAGCGAAGTGGGACCAAAAAAGAAAACAATCTAGAAAGCCCGCGAAGAAGCTGAGCAAACCGCACAAACGACCATAAAAGCAGAAAAAAACGGGCACGCACGGCCCCCGCACAGCCGAATAGGACCATCCCGGAAGTTGGCCAGAGAAACAAAAAATCTGTCTTGATACAAAGGTAGAAAGGTACAAACAACTTTTACAGGTTTTGCATACTTGGTTAAGTTATCCTCACCTAAAACAAAAACAAATTCTTCATCATTACCACCCACCGCCTTTCTTAAACAACTGTTTGTTCTTTCTTTTTAACGTACATAAATATTTTTTGAAACAATTTAATGAACCCTTAACCCAAATTGCTTACAACATTCTTAAAAATATCTTCTTTTACCGCTTTCTTCTAAAGAATGCAATGCCCTGGATATTGCTGCCCATGGGTTCATCAAAACCATGCAGTGTAGGAGACGAACTGACCTCAACAAAACAATACCTTGAATAACTGCAGTGGTCCGATCCAGCTTTTCAATTTCAAGCCCAGAACTAGTAAATGTCTACAGGTGCATCTCAATAAATTAAATGTCGTGGAAAAGTTCATTTATTTTTAGTAATTCAACTCAAATTGTGAAACTTGTTTATTAAATAAATTTAATGCACACAGATTGAAGTAGTTTAATTCTTTGGTTCTTTTAATTTTGATGATTTGGGCTCACATTTAACAAAACCCCACCAAATAACTATCTCAACAAATTAGAATACTCCATAAGACCAATAAAAAAAACATTTTAGTGAATGGTTGGCCTTCTGGAAAGTATGTTCATTTACTGTACATGTACTCAATACTTGGTAGGGGCTCCTTTTGCATGAATTACTGCATCAATGTGGCGTGGCATGGAGGCAATCATTTGTGGCACTGCTCAGTTGTAATGGAAGCCCAGGTTGCTTTGATAGCGGCCTTCAGCTCATCTGCATTTTTTGTTCTCTTGTTTCTCATTTTCCTCTTGATTAGATTCTCTATGGGGTTCAGGTCAGATGAGTTTGCTGGCCAATCAAGCACATTAACACCATGGTCATTTAGCCAGCTTTTGGTGCTTTTGGCAGTGTTTGGGCAGGTGCCAAGTCCTGCTGGAAAGTGAAATCAGCATCTCCATAAAGCTTGTCTGCAGAAGGAAGCATGAAGTGCTCTACAATTTCCTGGTAGATGGCTGCGTTGAGTGTGAACTTCAGAAAACACAGTGGACCAAAGACCTCTTTTCAGATGAAAGTAAATTTTAAATTTCATTTGGAAATCAAGGCCCCAGAGTCTGGAGGAAGAGTGGAGAAGCACAAAAACCAAGTTGCTTGAAGTCCAGTGTGAAGTTTCCACTGTCAGTGATGATTTGGGCTGCCATGTCACCTGCTGGTGTTGGTCCGCTGTGTTTCCTGAAGTCCACAGTCCCCGGCATGCCATCTACCAAGAAATTTTTGGAGCACTTCATGCTTCCTTCTGCTTTACAAGCTTTATGGAGATGCTGATTTCTTTTCCAGCAGGACTTAGCACCTGCACACACTGCCAAAAGCACCAAAAGATTAGGTTAAAACTACCAAGGTGTTGGGTGCTTGACTGCCAGCACACCCGCCTGACCTGAAACTCCATAGAAAGCTTGGGTATTGTCAAGAGGAAATGAAGACACCAGACCCAACAGATGCAGATGAGCTGAAGGTCATTGTCAAAGAAACTTGGGCTTCCATACCACCTCAGTAGTGCCTCAAACGGATCACCTCCATGCCACGCCGAATTGAGGCAGTTAATTAAAGCAAAAGGAGCCCCTACTAATTATTGAGTACATGTACAGTAAATGAACCTACTTTCCAGAAGGCCAACATTCCTAAAAGTTTTTTTTTTATTGGTCTTATGAAGTATGCTAATTTGCTGAGATAGTGAATTGGTGGGGTTTTTTTAAATGTGAGCCAAAATACACAATTAAAGAACCAAAGACTTAAACTACTTCATCTGTGTGCATTGAATTTATTTAATAACCGAGTTTCACAATTTTGAGTTGAATTACTGAAATAAATTACCTTTTCCACGACATTCTAATTTATCGAGATGCACCTGTATATAAATCTCAATTATACAGATAGTTCAAACAAAAAAGCTCATACAAAGAAACTGCATGACTGCATGTCTTTCTTCTGCAGAATACAAAATCGTATAAATCATACATTCTTACTAAAAACCCAAGCTGAATAACACTTGCAGTTAATAATGTAACCGAAGGCTCCTGTTATGAGAGAGGATCAATGACAAACCCCACACACTTCCAGAAAGCAAAACATTTATTTAGACCCATCAAAGGTAATCCATTTGTACTAAAAGCCTACAATGTCCACATTATTAAAGGGGTCATATTATGTTGCCTAAAAGAACATTATTTTGTGTATTTGGTGTGTTTGTGTTTATGTGGTTTAAGGTTAAAACAAAAACACATTTATTTTCCACATACTGTTCATTATTGTTTCTCCTCTATGCCCCGCCTTTCTGAAACGCGTCGATTTTTACAAAGCTCATCGGTCTGAAAAGCAAGGTGTGCTGTGATTGGCCAGCTATCCAGTGCGTTGTGATTGGCCGAATACCTCAAGCATGTGACGGAAATGTTACGCCCCTCAAATACTGTTGATGCCATGTCCGGCCGGAGCGACAAGACAAAAAACATTAAAACCATTATAAACGAGGCATTCGTTGCATCCTGTGGGGATATAATTACTGATTATAATGATTTATACTGTCTTTTTACACGTTGCGTTGCATCGCGCCATGTAAACATAAAACCATGTCTACATTTGTGATTGGAGAAATGATAAACAACAAGTGCTACTCTACACTGCTCAAAACTCGTGTTTGAATCGTCAGTGGCAAATCCTTTAAATCTGAAAAACGTACTTACAGTCTGTGAGTCAGAACAGCCGATATTGTAGTCTACTCTCCCAGGTTCAGGAAACAGTCCTCCATAAAATGTGCTGCACACATCTGAATATTTGGGTTAACTGTTCTGGAACAGTGTTGTAAATACAATTTAACCACTGATTTCTAGTCTTGTCCAGTTTTTTTAAGGCCAAACAAAGTAGTTTCGCTTTCACAACGAAACACACAGCTCTTCACGACATAGCGGCAGCGGACACAATACTACAGCGAGAATAAAAGTCACGCCTTCTTTCTTTGCATGAACAATTGGGCGGTGTTATGCAAATCTTCCCACATCGTGACGTAGACGTGGGGGCGTGTTAGAATGAGCCGTTTTAGGTAGGCGTGGTTGACTCTTAACTTTTATAAAGAATATCTCTTTGGATTTGAGACTTTAGTCTTTGCAACTTTACAGATCTTCTTTATGCACCAAGAGCTTGTAACACTCCAAAGAGAAAGGAAAAATTTAAATTGCATCATATGAGCCCTTTAACAAAGCACCTCAGTTTCAGTACATTTCATATGCCAGTTAACTTCATAACAAATAATAGAGTGTGGTCATTAACTATATTAAAATATTATAAGTATGTGAGAGGTTTCAACTGTAAAGACATAGCCGTAAACGTCACATGGGATTTCGAGGCAACAACAGATATTTCTGGCCTCAATTTGAGATGTGATGAGCAAATGCTACTCTTCTATTCTAAGCGGCATTCCAACATCCCAAAATAAGACCTTTGTTGTCACAGATTGTTGTCTTCAATGGAGTATGAAAACTGCAGGGTCAAAGAACAGGCATGGGAACACGCTTTGCTAGTTTTTCTAGTTTTTCATACATACATTCATTCATTTAGTCATGTGATAATAGTGTTCAAATAATAGTCTGAATAAAAATGATTGAACAGTGTTAAAAAAATCCACAAATCAACAGAAAAAAACTATATCTATCTATCTATACTATACTATATGTATCCACTCAATTATTACAGCCAAGAGTTTAGTGTAGTCACAGCTGTGAGGATTTTTTCGGTGTAATCTGAAAAGTCCTAAATGAGAATTTCTGCTCCATTTACTTCAATGACAGCATCAGAATTTCAGAAGAAAAAAAAAAAACTTCAGGCTCTACCTCCCATGCTGAGGCGATATTGTGCTTAAATCTCATGCTCCAAATATCATGCCTCTGTATTTTTGTATGGCACAATTAGGTTGGAGGCTTAATGAGTGGCACCCTGTGTCTTTACAAATCAAGCCTTTGAACTGCTGGAGTGTTTACAGCGGAAGAGGCCTGAATATAGATCCCAGTTTGAACTTAATGAGCAAGTCTCCAACTATAAAAGGCATCTACGACAAACAGCCCCCACCCAAGTCCAAGTGTGTGAGACAGACGGCCCCCGCCCATAATCAAGTATGCACACCCATACTCACTTGTTAATTGTGTGAGTTATTAAACCTGAAGCAATTCTGCACATCTACACTGAACAAAATTATAAACACAACACTTTTGTTTTTGCCCCCATTTTTCATGAGCTGAACTCAAAGTTCTAAGGCTTTTTCTATGTACACAAAAGACCTATTTCTCTCAAATATTGTTCACAAATCTGTCTAAATCTGTGTTAGTGAGCACTTCTCCTTTGCCGAGATAATCCATCCACCTCACAGGTGTGGCATATCAAGATGCTGATTAGACAGCATGATTATTGCACAGGTGTGCCTTAGGCTGGCCACAATAAAAGGTCACTCTAAAATGTGCAGTTTTATCACACAGCACAATGCCACAGATGTCGCAAGTTTTGAGAGATTGTGCAATTGGCATGCTGACTGCAGGAATGTCCACCAGAGCTGTTGCCCGTGAATTGAATGTTAATTTCTCTACCATAAGCCATCTCCAGAGGTGTTTCAGAGAATTTGGCAGTACTTCCAACCGGCCTCACAACCGCAGACCTTGTGTAACCACACCAGCCCAGGACCTCTATATCCAGCATCTTCACCTCCAAGATCGTCTGAGACCAGCCACCCGGACAGTTGCTGCAACAATCGGTTTGCATAACCAAAGAATTTCTGCACAAACTGTCAGAAACCATCTCAGGGAAGCTCATCTGCATGCTCGTCATCCTCATCGGGGTCACGACCTTACTGCAGTTCGTCGTCGTAACCGACTTGAGTGGGCAAATGCTCGCGTTCGATGGCGTCTGGCACTTTGGAGAGGTGTTCTCTTCACGGATGAATCCGGGTTTTCACTGTACAGGGCAAATGGCAGACAGCGTGTATGGCATCGTGTGGGTGAGTGGTTTGCTGATGTCAATTTTGTGGATCGAGTGGCCCATGGTGGCTTTGGGGTTATGGTATGGGCAGGCGTATTTTATGGACAACGAACACAGGTGCATTTTTTTTGATGGCATTTTGAATGCACAGAGATACCACGACGAGATCCTGAGGCTCATTGTTGTGCCATTCATCCACGACCATCACCGTCCATGTTGCAGCATGATAATGCACGGCCCCATATTGCAAAGATCTGTACACAATTCCTGGAAGCTGAAAACATCCCAGTTGTTGCATGGCCAGCATACTCACCGGACATGTCACCCATTGAGCATTTTTGGGATGCTCTGGATCAGCGTATACGACAGCGTGTTCCAGTTCCTGCCAATATCCAGCAACTTTGCACAGCCATTGAAGAGGAGTGGACCAGCATTCCACAGGCCACAATCAACAACCTGATCAACTCTATGCGAAGGAGATGTGTTGCACTGCGTGAGGCAAATGGTGGTCACACCAGATACTGACTGGTTTTCGGACCCACCAATACAGTAAAACTTCACATTTTAGAGTGGCCTTTTATTGTGGCCAGCCTAAGGCACACCTGTGCAATAATCATGTTGTCTGATCAGCATTTTGATATGCCACACCTGTGAGGTGGATGTTTTATCTCGGCAAAGGAGAAGTGCTCACTGACAGATTTAGACAGATTTGTGAACACTATTTTAGAGAAATAGGCCTTTTGTGTACATAGAAAAAAGTCTTAGATCTTTGAGTTTAGCTCATGAAAAATGGGGGCAAAAACAAAAGTGTTGTGTTTATAATTTTGTTCAGTGTATTAAAACGCTCTAGCTCTGATTTGGATATTAAGACCACATCATATCATCCACCATAACCACAAAAAATTACTGTCATTACAAACACTGGAGCCAGGGTATCTTATTTTAAGAGATGTATAAAGTGCACATTCAAATTATTAGTTCACTGACCTTGATGGCTGGGTGAATTCCGATTGGTTGACGGCGGAAAACCTGGTCCAATCAAATCTGACTGTCTGTGATTGGCAGCTCGGTCTACATTATCCTGCTGAGACAGAAGTCAATAAAGCAGTCATGCTAAAAGGATTTTTTGACATTAGTCACACCACACTCTCTTTATCTCTCTCTCTCTCTCTCTCACTCTCTCTCTCTCACACACACACAAACACACAAACACACACACTTTTTTATTATCCATGAAGGAATATATTAGTTAAAGTTTGAAAGAACATGCCTGGAAAATAGCAATCCCTCCAAAATGTTGTCTAGGAATTTCTTCATATTGTAAAACATTTTCTTAATCAGTATTTTTGTCTCTTTTTTTCAGTAAGATATCTAAAATGCTTGGGACATTACGTGTTACCATATCTTAAATACAATAAGACTTTTCTTATCTTCTTCTTCTTCATTTTTATTTATTTATTTATTTATTGAGGTTTATGTTTCAAAAAAGAAAAAAAAATAGTCTCTAAAAACATATAATACAATTTTAAATAAATAATTTAACAAGACAAAAATATTGATTAAGTAAATTATATTTACAGTGTATAGATAATATCAGACAGCTGCAACCATGTATGATGTGTGTTAAGGTACAATGCATGTTCACATGTACAGTATGTCTACGCATTAAAATTCTCTTGTCTGTTTTCAGTAATGATCTTCTATGGAGCAACTGCCCTATCTGTGATGAAAGAGAAGAGAGGGGGCCCTCTCCTTGTCCTCAGAAGCCCCCCTGCCATATCCGGGGAGGGTCGCGGACGTGTTTATAGGCTATGAGAAAAAAACGGCATCGTCCAGACGCGGTCCTGCCTTGTGATCAGCTGAAACTGTGCTATTGTATTCACGGAATAAGATCTAAAGTGACTAGCAGCTGGGAGCTACGTTCCCCATGTGTAAACTACAGGTGGCGACTCGATTCAAAAACTCATTCCTTTACAAAACAGAGCCTCTCTGCTGTCTCACAAGAGGGGAACACTTTGAACTCTTGGATGCAGTACAAAAACAAAGAGCTGGGTTTGAGCGCAGTAGGATTAAGGATTGTGGGATATCTCTTTCAGCGCTGATTGGAACTTTCACAGCACGAGCTGGGAACAGAATGTCCTGTGGCACTCTTGTATTTGGAGATGGTTTTCAGAGCGAGACCGCAAAACCCAGAATCTGGCTGTGATGTGGCTGCAAAGCGTCAGTAGTTTTATAGCTTCTCAACACTATGTACAATGTTCCAGAACCAGAGCAAGACTGTTTTGTTTTCCTATGTAAATTTGAAGATGCCGCACACATGCAGCTGTGCTGCTCATCACTGTGTTGAATAATACCAATGAAAAAGGAAATGTCATGTTGACATTTTTGGTCAAATACATTTTGATTAATATCTTGCAGATGAACATCCAGATATAATTTATTGTGAATATTTTTTCATGATGAAACAACATTAAAAACAATTTAGGACCCTACAGTAGATATGACTCGGGTCCCACCTTCAATGTGAGTCTATGAGATCCCCCCCCCCAATTTAGCATCTACCTGAAGGAAATCATCTGATACAAGGTCAAAAATTAACTTTTTCATTAAGGGACCATATTTGCCCACTGCAATTGATTCCCAGGGTTGAATACCTTTGTAAAGATCATTGTTATAATTATTAAATGTGTCTGTATTGCCTTTTATGTCAAATGCTTAGATTTAACCAATTATTTTAATCAGAATACTAGACTGTTTCAAATAAAATTTCATCAACATCAACAAGCTATCTTTACAAAACTCAAATGGAACAGAAGCTACATCTGATATGGCATTTACACAGACTATTTAAAGTTGCATGTATAAATGTAATATAAATGTGATATATGTTCTATATACATACAAATGTATATATATATGTGTGTGTGTGTGTGTGTGTGTGTGTGTATGTTGTATTATAACAACAATCATTAATTTCCACACCTCTTCTCACCAAACCTCATGATTTGAGGTATCATTCATGTCCATAGGGCAATGTAGGATTTTTTTTTACTTTTTTGAGCAAATTAGTGACCACTAATTATAATAATTGGATTTTTTTTACAATAACGGTAACGTGTTATTGGTTTTATTCCCAGAAGACATCTAGTGTAGTTGGCTACTTCATGTGTGCTGCACCCAAGTGACATTGGAAATGTACAACTACGGTAGTTTGCGCAACACTGAATATGTCTGTCAAAGTAGTTTATCCTAAAAACTGACCTTTTTGTTTTTTTTGGAATGTTGGCAGTGGCATTTTACCAAATGTTGTTGAAAGTGTCAACAACAAGAATAAAAATTAAATAAAAACAAGAACATGAGCACTTTAAAATTATGCCAAATACCTTTAGCTAATGCTCACTGAATTATTGGAACCAGTTTCTTTTTTTAGCACTATGTATTCATTGAGATCCTATTTTTAAGAATAAATAATTAAATAAATACATTACCAGCGAGAAAAATCACTTTCCAAAATAATTATTTTTATTTTTATGAGTCTTTAATAAACATCAACACACTTAGACCATTGAAAACAACATTGATCCAGCACAAAGAATACACAGAAACTGAGGGTTTATAAGGACATGCAAACTAAGGAGCAAACGAGATGAATAATACAACACAGGTGATCTGAATAAACGATGATTAACTAAATGAGAACAGGAACTGAACCAAATAAGGGCAGACAGGAACTAAAAAGAAACAAACAAGTGACAGATATCGCCCCCGTCCGAGTCCTGCGCCGTAACCTGTAACATCGGGAGGGGGGGTGGGCGCCCTGAGCTGTTTCCAGACAGGACCCGGGGAGACAAGGAGCCTCCAGGCGGATAGGGAGTTTTTCCTTGGGAAATTAGGAAATTCCCTGGTGGCGCTCTGGAGGAGCGGGCCTGGGGGTGTGCGCTCTGGAGGAGCCGGGCATTGAGGCACTCTGGGGAGCGGGGTTTGGTAACACGGGGCTCAGGAGACAAGGAGGGCTGGACGGGACCAGCGGAGGCGAAGGAGACATGGAGACGATGGAGAGCTTTCTGGATCGGACTCTGGAGGAGGTAGGGGGCCGAGAATCTCTGAGGCAGCGTCATGCCAAGATGTTGAGCCAGCGGTGGCCGTCAGCGCTGAGTCAGCGGCGGCCGGCGGGCTTGATCAGCGCGGCCGAACTGGCTTGACTTTGTTGCGCCGCGGCCGAGTGACCGAGGGGCCCGTCAGGCCTGACTGAATGATCATCCAGCCGTCTTGATTCCTGAGCGCCTCGAGGACTTCGATCGGCCGGCGATCCTGGGCTGAGGACTAGGGAGGAGCTTAGGAGAACATGGGGATGCCTCGGTTTGGGCAGGTGGTCGGAGCCGTTGGCGAGGCATGTGGGGATTCCTGGCGTGAGGTGAGCTGGGGAGACACAGCTTGTTCCAGAGGGGGCTGAATGAGGAGACTTAGAATTTGCATTGATTTCTTCCACCTCGAAGTCGGAATTGTTTAAATAGAGGATGAGATTAATCAGCTCGATCAGGGGAAAGTCACACGTAGGGAGATCGCAGCGGATTATATCATCGTCCAGCCCCAGCTGGAAACACACTCCAAGTGACGAGTCGTGCCAGCTCACCTCGTTGGAAAGCGCGAGGAATTCCTCCACATATCTCTCCAACGTCCGACCACTCTGCCACAGCATACACAGCTTGTCCTCAATTGTAGTCATCTTTAACTGTTCTTGGTGCTGGATTCTGTTACGTGGTCTTGGTTGTAAGAAAGGCGCATGATGAAGGCATAGAAGTAAAGGAATCTTTAATATACATCAACACACTTAGACCATTGAAAATAACGTTAATCCAACACAAAGAAGACACAGAAACTGAGGGCTTATAAGTAAGGCAAACTAAGGAGCAAACGAGATGAATAATACAACACAGGTGATCAGAATAAACTATGATTAACTAAATGAGAACATGAACTGAACCAAATAAGGGCAGACAGAAACTAAACAGAAACAAACAAGTGACATATATCGCCCCTCCTCCCGGAAGGCGAGTCCCGCGCATACCGTAAATATCTGGTAGGTGGGTTGGGCGCCTGGAGGCTGATTCAAAGATGCCACAAATTAAAAAGTGTTTTTGATTCCTGTATCGCCCCCTATTGGCCGATTGGGGTGGAGTCCTTTGTCAGAATGTCCCTCAGGGACTCTACCTTCTGCCAAGCAAATTTAAAAATGTCACTCTGATTTTGGGTCGAGAAGTCTCGTTTTTTTTTTTTTCCGCAAATTTTTAATTTATGTCCAGACCTACTTTTGCGAATAGTCACTAGGTTTTTTGCCCATCAGAACCAACCAACTGGGGCGAATATTCTCTGGCCAGTGGGAATATAATACGTATCAAAAACAAGGGAAATTTTCGACTCACTGTTGCAATGGGGCGACAAAAGTCGCGAACCAATTTAACCATAAAGGCTATAATTTGTGACAAAATGAATATCTTCCCAACTTGGTTACACAGTGTATGAGCTCATGTTGTTTAGTCAAATTTTTTTAAAAATTGCGCAGACTGTCACCTTGGTGGCGCTATAACGATCGAAGAAGCTATACTATGCAACCATTTGTCCAATTGACTTGAAAATTGGTATGCCGTGTCTTTGTCCGAAGCGGCACAAGAGTCTGTGAGGACATTCGCGTATCTCAAAAAACATGGCCACCATTGGCCAAATAAATAGTAAAAACAAAAACCCCCACCTTTTAAAAAATTTGAACAAGGTTACGGAGGTCGATCGAACGAAACTTGGTGGGCATGTTCGACTCATGGCCCTAAAGGTCTGTAAGAATTTTGAAAGAAATCAGCCACTAGTTGGCGCAAATGAGTTTTTTGGCTCTGTAATCACGTGGTGTTTCAAAAAGCCACACATTATGCATATCACTGGATAGGCCTCCTCATAATGAGCAACTTTGCCTCATGAACTATTGCTGTCAATTAAATTGTTAATTATTTATTCACAAATATGTTAAAAACCTACTTTTGCGAACTAGTCCTAGGTTTTTCGCTCAATCTCGATCAAACCACTGCAGTAATATTCTCTGGACTCTCTAGATCAATAATTATCAAAAAAAAAAAAAATTTTACCTTTGGTTAGCTATAACAGGGTCATTTAGAAAAGGGGTCTGGCCAGATATACCTCAAAGCTTATAAAACCTAAACAAAGACTCAAAACTTTACGTAACGTGGTGAAAACATGTGTCAGATGACTCTTAACAAGCATGCAAAGTTTCATGGAGATTGGACCATAGGTGGTGCAATAACAGTTAAAAAGGCTTCAAAAACACAAGATTTGAATGGTAAATGGCCTCAAATTGCTAAAACAAATTCTCATATATTTACACGAACACTAGATCTTCATATCATATGATAGATCTCCTCATTCTGAACAACTTTGCCTCTGGGACCAATGCTGTAAATCAAACTGTTCATTAAATATTTGAGATTATTTTAAAAACCTACTTTTGTGATCTACTTCTCGGATTTGAACTCAAAATCAATCAAATCAGTGCAGTACTATTCTCTAGACTCTATAGGTCAATAATTATCAAACAAATGTTGAACATTTGCATTTGTACAACTATAAACCGGTCATTTTATCATAAATTATTTAGATTGTGTACCCAAATTGCATCTATAACCACTAGATGGCAGCGGAAGACCACTAATGGGCTCATTAAATGCCCTAAAACAGTACTGTTCATCGGTTTGCTTATGGATTCATGCTAAGACATTATAAAATCACTGTTATGACATTTAAAATCACATTGAGTCAAAGTTTACCATTTTGTTTATACAGACATATCAGTTTTTACAATTGTGCCATATTATGATTACAGTGAAACCTAAAAATGACATGTAAACTCTTAAAAAGAGAAGACTTGCAATAAGTTTTGTCACCTATCATTTATTTCAAATATCTATATCTGCAACAAAATGTGTGTGCATGTATGTCTGTGTCTGTTTGTGTGTTTAAGTATGCTTATTTAGTATTAATAAACTAGTTTAATCATTTCATTTCAGTGTGTGTGTGTGTGTGTCTGTGAGCATATTATACATTTTGGATGTGTTTTACTGTCAGCCATATATCCAGGTTGGTCTAGACCCTAAAATAGACACCTTAAATGCCTTTATGTGCTTGAACCCCGGTCATTGCTGCTTGCAGCTATATTTATTATTATTATTGCAATTTGCATGATATCCAATAAAATAGGTAAATATAATTAATTTAAATATTTAATGAAAAAACAGTATATACAGTATATCAGTTTTTACATTATGACTGTCACAGTTGCCGCGTCATTTACACCACAAGCTACAATTTGCCAGTAATAAAGTTTGTGTACTTGGTTATCAAGAAGAATTCTGTTTTGGTGAAGAACATTTTCATTCAACAATAAGAAATGTAATGTGTTAAAAAAAAAGTTAATAATATAAAAGAATAATAATAAATAAAAAGAGGGTAATTCCCTTTTTGATATCAAGGCTTTTTAAACAAAAGAAAGAAAACTGCATCACATACGCCTAGCAAGGAGTGCTTTAAGGGAACTATTCAAGGGTGCTGTGGTTAATTTATCCCCAAACATGTGGTGTAAAGTCATAACCCTCCACGAGCTGTTGTACATAGATCAAGTTTCTGCTAACAGATGGATGCAATATATATCCATGAGGTGTTTTTTGTGCAATATTACTACAACTTAAAATAACAGTTTTCTATTTTAATATATTTTAAAATATCACATGATCCTTTAGAATTTTTTTTAATTTACTGATTTGGTGTTTAGAAAAAAGAGTTGTTCTGCTTTTATTTGGGGAGTTGGGGGGGCTGATATACAACTTTTTAAGGATTTTTAAGGATTCTTTGATGAACAAAGAACATCCTTATTTGTAAAGAAAGAAAAGTCCTGAACTTGCTCGACTTTGACAATTTAACACATCCTTGCTGTATTAAAAAAATCGTACCGTCCAAAAAGTCCACAAATGTTTGAACAGTACTGTTTTGATATAAACATTAAGCCAGATATGGACATTGTTGGGTAGTTTCTAGGATGTTGCTAGGGCGCTGCTTACAGACATTCAATGTAAGTCCAGGGGTTTTTCTGTCATGTTTATTGCTAGCCAAATGCTTAGAAAAGTGACACCTCTCCCCAATTAGGTATCCTTCATGTCTACAGCAGAAATTGTGCCAGCAACTAAAAATTATCCTAATGCGTGCAGATTTTCATGAGAATCAAAGCTATATTACAGTATTTTCTTTTCATCCCATACACATGTAATACATGTACGTATATTTCCATATATGAAATATATGGTCATATGAAGCAAAAACCTTATTATAAACCTCATTATAAATTGGAACAATTTCATATATTAACATATATGACTAGACCATAAAAAAGTATATGTTCATGTATATGTAATACATTTTTGACATTCGTCATGTATATGTATCCATTCTAAACCATTTGGCTATAATAAGTAAATATAAAAGACAGACATGTATTTTTAGCCACTTTTAGAAAGACAAGTTGCTACACATTAAAAAATCATCATATTGATGTTATTAACATATGTATAGTACATGTACAAATTTTATTATGGGGATTTTATATATGTTATTAACGTGTATCTTCATCTACCCAGAGAATGTACGCACTCTATGTTAAAATTATATATGGCCTTATATGTAACATATATGACAATATCACTATTGATATAGGGCAATATATGTCATATATTACATTTCTGTATGGGATGAACCAGGCCAACTAGATCATCAAAATACAATTCAGAGAAAGCGTCTGGAAGACAACAACATAAAAGACCTTGAAACAGAATCCTCAAGTTCTTAGAAATACCAAGAAAAGGAAAATTGACTTCCAGGAACCTGGAGCCATATGTTGTCTTGATTCACTCTGAAAACAGCTATAAAACTCGAGGCATAAAATTTACAGCTCTGAAAATACCAATGCGCTCCAACATCAGGCACTTTAATGGCTATAGCAGTATGAGGAAAAAGTCAATATGGCTGGTAAGCTAATGACAAACCCACATTTCTGGAGCAGTTCATCTTCAACTGGCATATGTAATGTTCCTCTGACCAATAACATCCGCTTAAACTAAGCTAAGGAAACACAAACATACGCCAAACTTGAGTTCTCACTTGAAATTCAAAGGATTTATTGCCTCCCAATTTACAATTTGCTTGGTATTCTACATATCAATTCAATACCGGCCTATGTGATTTATTAGGTTATTATAACCTAAGGTCTCTTTAAATATGGATGTTCAGGAAAAGGGATTAAATTAGTGTAAAGGCTTGCTTAGCTATACATTTTTTTCAATTCAAGCCCACGCTTAATGAAGATCCTGAAAGTAGGGGCTTACACTTTTAGAGCAATTCAAACATTAGCTCATCATCTTAATTGGGAGCACAAAGGCGAGAGGCACAGCTCAATAAAAGCCAGTTCAGCAGTTCCTTTAAAACAGTAGTTAGGGAGCTCTCCTTGAAGTGCCGTAGCAGGCCTCCAGTCCCCCTGCATTAGCCAAGCCTGGAGCCCGGCCCAGAATCCCACTTACTTACCAGACTTACACAGGCACAGACAGATGCTGCGGGCAGATTTATTTTATTTACCACTATCTAAAAGCCTCTACCATTCCTCCTTCTCCTCACAAGTGCATTGAAAATGCTTAGAGGTGTAGTCTGATGGATCATCATTAGCCTATATGTTTCTTCAAATATGGGCACTTTTGACCAAGTGGGCTTTCTTAAACGCTCTTAAAATTTTACTTTTAGTCATTTAGCAGACGCTTTTATCCAAAGCAACTTACAGTGCATTCAGGCTATAAATTTTTTTACCAGTATGTATGTTCCCTGGGAATTGAACCCACAACCTTTTGCGCTGCTAACGCAATGCTCTACCACTGAGCCACTCTTTTCAAACTCAAGATTATTTAACGTCTACTAACAATGTCCACTTATGGACATACATGCATCATAGGCAAATTCTGGCCCCCGAACCGTCATGACCAAATTTCTCAAAATACTGTTGAAATTATTACATTTTAAATGTTTTTTCCAATGTTTATGTATTATACATTTATTAGAATATCACGTATATTGGATTATAAATATTAAAAAAAGAACAAATTACAACTTTTATATGAATTAGTCAAATTAGTGATATTCACATTGATTTCCATTGTTTCGCATTTCACACATCGCATGTCTCATATTTCATCACAAGCATAATCTTCACTGACACTGACTGTTGTTAAACAATTACACTAACAAAATAAAACTTTTTAGGGGCAAAATGGTTGATTGTGGTGGATATTACTTTACAAATGAGGCAGTCATTGTCATGCCTCGTTGTATATTATATATTGACTGGTCTGTGTCTGAGACAAGGATAAAACAATAAAGTCTGCATATGCAAGGAAAAAATTTGCAAAAATAAATGGAATTTTGTCAGGACCACTATCCTCAAAGGCAGTATGGTTCTGTTCTGGGCAAAAAACTCCCTGCCCACCCATGCAGACTAACATGGATAAGCGCTGGGAGATCAGTAGTCTTGCATAGCCAGACCTTCAGACTGACGGCAGAAGGTCTGGGAACCTTGGCAACTTTGAATGACCAAGGCCTGCCCAAGATGCCTTATGACTGACAGGTAAAGCTACCAATCACATTTCGTTTTGTCCTGCATCATGTTTAGGGGTGTGGAAATGTCCCCACAAAAACAGACCGGTGTGTAAAACTCTTGGACGTATTTTAAAGAGTCTATGCAGTGAACTTTACATATTTCACATACTTTTGAAAATCCAGCGCTTAGTTGATTCTGATAAGCCCTCATTGTCACAATTGTCAACATGACAGCTTTCTTCTTCCATGAGGGGGTTTGGCGACAATGCATCTTTGTTTCTAGGCGGAACGTTAAAGAACGCGACACACACATCTCCCGGAAATCCTGTATAATTCAACCAATCAGATGACGACTTCGAAACTCCTGAAGTGTTTCCAGTTAAGTGTGCCATATGCATCAGACATTCAGCCTACAATCCGTGGCCGTGACGCCTGAGGGTGAGACTCAGTAACCCCCTTAGGGTAAACAGAACAGAACCAACATAAATTTAGCAGGTATCATTAATGTTCTTAATAACAATTTAATGTAACAACATAATTCAAGAGAAAGGAGTCTGATTCAACAAGGAATAACAGAAGGCCAAGTCCTGACTGTGGAAGATAGGAGGAGCTGGGGATGGAAAAGGGTAATTAGCTCCTGAGCAATGCAATAAAGCTGCTGAAATAATACTGATCAGACTTTTTAAAAATGCTTTAAAAAATCCAACCCATAAATATAAAAGTAGTTATATATTTACACAATTCATTTTTGATATTGTATATAAAAAGTACACACATATTCTTTGACAAGCATGATTGAAAGGACACACTAATTTCACATCAGAGCGTCTGGGTATTTTGCATTAAGAAGTCCTGTAGGGATGACAGTGGGTGTCCCGAGGAAGATATGCATTATAATCAAGCTGTACCAATGCCAGATCTCCATGCTATGCCTGACTGATATTTCCCAGTTGGTTTTGAACTGCTGCACGTGGATGTAAACAATGCAAACAAGGAGAGCCCTTCAAAAGCGACACGTTACTCCAAAGAATAAGGCTAGAATTTACATGTCTTACATCAGGTTACACCATGTGAATCCAATGCGTTCAGGCCAAAGGAATGCACACTGATACAATGGGTCTTCACTGAAACCCCATCTTCATTCATGCTCAGACTCTAAATCTACTGCTCATGTCAGGTACATTCAAAATATACAGAAGCCCTCGATCGCTCTCTCACATGCTCTCAGAAACCATACAAAACTACCTTGAGTAAGTCAACTATCAGTTTTTACAGGACACAATAAAATGAATAACATAACACAGTTAGAAAGGATGAAGGCAAAATGATGTCACTTAATGAATATAGATCAATAAATCAATAAATAAACATTTAATTACAAATAGTGTCATGAAGTATCATGAAGTAATGGTTTAATAAAATACTGTGACAATATTCATAGTATATCTCTCATAACTTGTTGGTTATGCATTTAAATGCACGCTTGAATATATTCCAGATCAGGAAAGGGCCGTTTTGAACAAAAAAAACATTCCACTGTCATTAGCATTTGGTATTTCATCACAATGCTCTGCTTTAGTAAATAATACTACTGCTTATTCACTACTTGAATACAATACTAAATAGAATACTAAAGGAAAACTTACTGATACTGCATTAATATTTTTAATATGGCTCTATGTAATCTGACTGGCTTTTCCAGTTTATGTTTAAAGGCGAGGACCTATTGAATAGAGGTTTTGGAAAGACAAAAACAGTGTAGAGGCTGGGTAAACAATATAATAGGAAAAGATAACAACAAAAAAAATTACCTGGTAATTTGGATGGAGTAGAAAATAATCTGGACATCCGGCCACAGCCATGATACACGCTTTGTAATGTCTCTCTCGGATATCACATCTACCTCAGATAAATGAGGAAAGCGTCTGAAATTAAATCAAAACAAAAACGTTACATCAAATGTTTCTTCAAAGTAAAAAAAGGCAATCTCTTTCTTAGTTGAGTCTACGTGGCTACTACCAATATAGCACAGAACACTTCTTAACCCAAATAGTTCCACAGGGACAGTAAACAACATAAGAATAAGAGCAGGGAAATACAGAATCCGAGCTGATCAACAGCTTTGCAAATATGGTGTATGAAACACTCTCTAGATTGTCTTCTTAAAACTCAAAGCACTTGGAAAGCAACTTTATTTGCAGTGTGAAGAGAGAAGGAAGATGTTAAACAAACAGATCATACGGAGCTCCAAATAGTGAACATTTCCACTGAGACCAAAATTATATATTTTCACTCATATAATGGTACCTTATTTTCAGAGGGTAAGATTATGTAGTCTAGCGAACTTAAATGTACGTATTTATTTTGCTGCTTCATTTTGAAACAGAAAACTAAGAAGACACAACTGGAGTTCACTGAAGACTTTGCACTTTTAAGGCCTGTTCACACCAAACATGATAACTATAAAATTGTAATAGTTGTTAGTTCTATGAGAATAGATCCACACAACATCTATAACAATAAAGACAAAGAGAAACAAAATCATTGGAATCCTTTTCAGGGTTGTTGTTGTTTTTTTCTTTGTTTGTTTTTCAGCTGATAAATCATAAATACATTGCGAAACAATCAAAATCCACATGGCTTTAAAGAACCTAAAGAGACTTAGTCGTGGCATAATGGTAAGAGAGTCGGACTTGTAACCCAAAGGTTGTGGGTTTGAGTCTTGGCACTGGCAGGGATTGTAGGTGGGGGGAGAGAATGTACAGTGCTCTCTTCCACACTGAGGTGAGACCCTTGAGCAAGGCACTGAACCCCCAACTGCTCCCAGGGTGCCACAGCAAAAATGGCTGCCCACTGCTCTGTGTGTGTGTTTGTTCACTACTCACTGCTGTGTGTGTGTGTGTGCACTTGGATGGGTTAAATGAGAAGCACAAATTCAGAGTATAGGACACCACACTTGGCTACAAGTCACGTCACTTTAAATTACCATGTACAATATGACTGACAAGCAGGAACAGCTCAAAATCTTCAAGTTGTCTGCTTTCAGAATTTGACTGTGGTCGTGGTCTTTTTTGTAAAATTTCTAGTCACCTTTATTTGTATAGCATTTTATACATAGGATTTGCTCAAAGCAGCTTTACAGTGTCAAACAGGAAAATAGTTTGTCAATAATGCAGAGGAGCACTAAATAAAGAGCATTTTTCAGGCTAACAGTCCGTTATTGATGATTCAGTGATGTCATCATCCAGTTAAGTTCTCTTCCAATAGTGTCTGTGCAATCAGTCAAGCATCCCCAACTAAGCAAGCCAAAGGCGCAGTGGCAAGGAACCAAAACTCCATCGGTGACAGAAATGGAGAAAAAACCTTAGGAGAAACTAGGCTCAGTCGGGGGTCAGTTCTCCCCTGGCCAGACGAAACCAGCAGTTTAATTCCAGGCTGCAACACAGGTCAGATTATGCAGAGGACCCCATGGTTTTGTGCCGATGGTCATCAAGGTGACAAGGTCGGGCACATCTAGTTGACATAGTCTCCACTGACATTCAGAGGTTTAGAGATCGTCTCTAGGTGCTGATCCACCATCAGGTCTGAATAGGTACTGGATCCATTTGACAGCGGATTACTTCTATAGTTTCAGAGCCCTCACTGATGTTTATTTATTTTTTTTATTTTTTTTGAGCAGTCATGAATTAGTGATTCAAAACTCAGGAGGTGTGTGGACTTTTTCTAGTCCTCTTAAATCTACACTATTATACTTTTGGGCCTTTAGTGCAGGGGAGTTCAATCCTTCTCCTGAAGAGCCAACGTCCTGCAGATTTTATTTCCAATCAGCTCTTACTCGCCTGACTGGAAGTTTCTAGTGAGTCTGAAGACTTTGATTAACTGATTAAGGTGTGTTTAATTAGGGTTGGAGCTAAACTCTGCAGGACAGTGGCCCTCCAGGAACAAGTCTGGACACCCCTGCTTTAGTGGCTGAAACCTATAACTAACAGTTACTTGCGGTGGAACACTTGTTAATTATGTGAGTTGTTATTTTGCTCCGCTGTTCTGTGCAAATGAATTGAGGCACTCCAAAATAATAAATAAATCAATTAATAAATAATGAAAGAAAGGTGGATATTTGAAAATGTCTTGTGAGCATGTATGTATGGCTACTAGGCTATTCATAGGCAAATTTGTAACTGGTTTACAGACAGGCTTTGTTACCAGTATGAACATTGTTTTATAAACCTAGTCAATGCACAACAAATGTGATGCCATGCAAACTAAACATATTTCTGAAATGCCAAGTGGTGTTGATTTGTATTTTATTATGGATACTGTCACTTTCCTTTTTTTTGCTTGCAGTCATTTTGGTTTAAGGTTCATTTTGTTGTGGCTTCAAGCTACTATGACACCATTGACTGCATGCAGTAGGAGCCTGACCTTCTTTCCTTTATTTACAGATATGACATAAACATGCATGGACAAATTATGGAAATATGCAGTTTCCCATGGAATCCATTCAAACCACTCTAAAATATAGATCATTATTAAAGGCTTATCATAGTTATTCAGGGTAAGACAAAGGCATTGTATATAAAATGAATTTATCATGTACTTGAATTATTAAAGTTTGCAGCATTTAAAAAAACAAAAAAAAAAAAAAAAAGTTAGTGTATCTTTACGGTTCCCATTGGTGCTCAGTCTAATTTTAGAGGCCCTATTCTCGGGCCCTTGCGATTACATAATGAAGTCAGGTCTGCACTTTTCACAGTGTCCAATTCTGCTACAAAAGAGTGGGCAGCCCCAGGGGATGATGTCATCACCATTAATCATATGATTGACCTCCAGGCCACGCAGGTCTGACAGCTCCTCTTTTGGTATCTAATTTCATTCAATGTGCCTGACTAAGAATCAGTATTCAGAAGCCTGCTGAGCACTGAATTACACTCTTCAATCTCTCAATGCCTTGTTTAGTCAGCCATGGAGCTAAAAAGGAGAACTGGGAAGCCGGCAACACCTCAGCAATCTCTGAGGGGAGAATTTTTTTTTTTTTTTTAGGGTTGTGAAAGAGAGATGAGAGTTGAGGAACACAGGTACAATTTGTCACGATTCCCATCTTGTTTACCTGGCTTTTGTGTGGACTTTTAGTTTGTAATTTTGCTTGGTTCTGGTTCCTGTTTCACCTAGTGATTGGTTTGATTGTTCCCAGCTGTGTGTTGTTTGTTAATTACCCTCTGTGTACTAGGGGTGGAACGATACATGTATTCATACCGAACCGTCACGGTACGGACATCTCGGTTCGATGCATGAGTTGCACACTTGAAAACAAAGCCCACTAGACAGTGACCATGTGCTGATTCTGAACGCGTCTCTCACTGACTGACAAAGGAGTATACTTTAAAGGCTTGTGCACTCAACTGTTTGCGAAATGGAGCTTTGTGCTCGTGTATCCTACCTCTCTCATTCGGCACAAATCCAAATAATCCATAAAATTTCCATATTAGCGATGTAACGTATCTGAATGCTAAACTACACTCTAAAAAATGCTGGGTTAAAAAGGGACAAACCCAGCTATTGGGTTGTTTTGGGTTGTTCGGTTGGGTCAAAAAACCCAATAGTGGTTTGTCCCCTTTTTAACCCAGCATTTTGAGACAGTGTATTATTCATTATGGTAATTATAGGCTTTGTAATTCAGTTCGCATTCCACCGGGACACGAGGAGGGCGCGTGTGTTTGGTTCACTGTATTTTAATTTGATAAAGTACCAACTGCGCTGTCAAGTTAGCAATGCTAGAACTTATGTGTGTGTGTGTGCGTACATGCCGGCGCGATCACTTCAACTGTTTCCTTATACCAGCAGAATCAACTTTAAACACTTACGGTCTTATTAATAATGCATCACTGTATAAAGTTCTGCTTTTATTTGTGTACACTCACAATGAAAACAAAACATTGTGCTTTTGTAAAATAAAGAAAAAAAATAGGATGTCGCTTTCTGCCATTTGAGATTCCTTTCTGTGAACAAATTAAGCCTGTCACAAAAATGAACTGAAACTCAGCATATAGGCTACGTTTGTCAAAGAAATCTGGTCCATGCACTTCCCGTTCGCTCACCACCAGAGATCACCCGCTCACTACTATGGACTCTTGCACCACACTACTGTTGCACATCACTCAGACTACAGTTCCCATCATCCATTGCACTGATTACACACACACAGCTGAATCCAATCATTGTCATAAGTCAAGGGGCTGTGTACGAAAAATCAACCTATATACACTCATTCACTATTCCTTACATTAGGTCACTAATTCAGTTCACTAGAAGGAGTGAATGAAAACGAGTAGGGAATTCGGACACTGAGTGCACCGGAAGGAATCCCGCTTTTGCATAGTTTGTGCTTACTGTTTATTAATCATTTGAAACTAGCAAACTAGCAGCTCCTGTAGTAAGATTAAAGGATTTATCTTGAACTCTGTCACGGAAATTGTGTAAACCCTAATCAAACTATTTAATAATCAATTTACAATGAATTTATCCCCGTGTTGTACATTATGCTGTATGCCATAGATGAGCGCTTTGTAAAAATGAACGGATTGATGGGTACCATCTTCTGGCGAGATGCGGGAATTCATTCGGCGCGTGACTCTCACGGTGCGTTATGGGCATTCTCTAGCCGTTGAGCTTGCACCAGTTGTACACTCGTTTTTGCTGTGCATTGTGGGATTGAATGAGTGCACGCGAGAACGACTTCCACTATGGTTTCGGACACCACTAAAAATGGCTGTTCTCTCAAATAGTGCCCTATTTAAGGGTATAAGGGGCGATTTCGGACACAGCCATGGACTTCCTCTCTCTCACTGCAGAGTACTGTCTAGCGTGTATCATGCTATAGCGGAAAGCTCTACCTTACGGAGCTGCTTAGTTTCCTAGCCGTATCTTAGTCTTGCCATTTTCGGTTTTATCTTGTTCTGTGATAGTGCATTGTTACACTGGATTTTCCTCTAGTCTGCCCCCTTGTTGGATACGTTCACCCGTCTCAAAACTGACCCTCGCTGTTTACTGGATGCGCTCTTGTTTTGCTTCTATAAAATGTTGCCACGTGCTGGACCCTTCGCTTTTTGACCACGTGCCACATGATCCGTACGTCTCGTCTTGTTTGAATGTAACGTTACGTGTCGCACTGTTTTTTTCACCTTGTTTATCTGTAAACTACATCAAATATATTTCACAAGAGTTATTAATTGTATGTACTTGCAGATTTTATATTATATATATATCCTATTATATACTATATATAGATATAATGTGGCGAGTATCCCGAGTCCAGATTAGCGTCGCCCTGGAAACGCCGCTGCCACACTGATCACCGACGCACAACACCTGTGCGCGATGAGTGGCGCACCTTGAGCTCGTTCCCGCTGGCCTTAAAAGACAGGAGAAGAGACACCAGCGGGAAGGCACCCCAGAGCTCCAGGCGACATTAACGATTGTTCTCCTTATTTCACAGAATCTGAAGGCACCCAGGGAGAGGGATCTGCACCACGGCACTTCATCCCACGAGCACCAGTGTGAGACGGGCAACGAGCACCAGTCATCAAGGGCATGTGTGATCAGTGTGTGGGCAAATAAATCACCCTCCGGGGCTCTTTCGACCAGTACCGAGTCTGTGCTCTCATTCACCCCGCGACATATGGTGGAGAATGCAGGGAGAACAGGTGAATTGAGACACAGACGGGTACCGCCAGGTTGCCTTAACGATATCTGTGCTTCTTCTAGGAGAAAACGCTCTCTTCCTCCGGACACATGGAAGAGGTCATCCGCCGCCTAACGGAGCTCTCGGCCCGCCAGCAGCAGTTTACAGAGCAGCTGGCCGCCCGGCAGGAATATACTGACAGGGTCGTGGAACAGCTGCAGGCCAGCATGGCAGGGCGCCTGCCCCTCCTGGAAGCGCCGGTCAGAGCGCACCAATACCTCATCCGGTTGACCGAGAACGACAACATCGAGGCTTACCTCCACACGTTTGAGGTCATCGCGGCCCGGGAGGGGTGGGTCCAGGAAGAGTGGGCTCGCATCATCGCCCCCTTCCTCACCAGAGAAGCGCAGCAGGCCTATTATGCCCTGAGGGCACCCCGGAATGAACAGTATAACGAGCTCAAAGCCGAAATCCTAGCCCAGGTGAGCCTATCGCCCATGGGGGCGGCGCAACAGTTCTATCAATGGACCGATGATGAACGGAAGCAATAGGAAAAGCGCAAGCCGCGCAACTGGCCCGGTTGACTCACCTGTGGCTTCTCGCGGGGTCCCCTACCGCTGACCAGGTAGCGGAGAAAGTCCTCGTCGATCGGCTGTTACGGGCGCTGCTCCGTCCGCTGAGGCGCCCGGTCAGTATGCGAGACCCCCAGGACGTCCACAGTCTGGTAGAGGCGTTCGAGCTGGCGGTGGCAACGAACGCCAGCGAGGCAGGGGAGAGAGCGGGCCTGGGGCCCCGCAGGGTGATGGAGCGGCGTCCACTCGAAGGTGCACCGTGACCAGGCAGCAGACCGGTGGTCCCCGACGGGGCGGATGAGCCAATGCACACGGAACCCCCAGCTCCGATGGCCCGGGCATGGGTGGCGGGGTGTTTCCTGCACCAGGACGGACGTCCCCCGGGCCCCAGCAGGAGGTTACAACTGGATGGGAAACCCGTCCAGGCCTTCTTGGACTCCGGCAGTTCAGTCACCCTCGTGCAACCGTCCCTGGTACGACCCAGGCCCAAGCAGAAATCCCAGTTGCCGCTGACGTGTGTGACACCCGCTGGGTAGCGGCCCGGATGGTGCGGATCTCGGCGGAGCCCGGGACCTGAGCCATCGAGGTGGGCATTGTGCCGGATCTCCCCGTACCTCTGCTCCTGGGACGGGAGTGGCCGGGGTTTCCAGAAGCTCCTCCTCGGATCCAGGATGCCACACCGTACCGCCCGGAACGGGACACGGCGACCCCGTCAGGGACCTCCCAGCCCCAGGCCGGTCTACCTAGCGACAGACATAGCGAGCCGATTGCGTGAGGGAGGAAGGGTGTTCAGATCCCGACCCCTTCCTCTGTTTACCTCGATGTGTTTTCCCCAGGTCACGAGCCGCGGCGGGCCTCCGTGATCGCGAAGGGAACAACGACCCAAAGAGACGTACAGCAATCCGGAACTGCTGGGATCAGCTACCACGCGCAGTGCGCGCATTGATGAGGCGTAGACAGGCTCAGGGGGGCGCAACCCCTAACTCATTTTGAACTACGCAATGGTATGCTGTACTGTGTCCGACACAGGAGGGGGAGGACAAATTTCTCCGGTAGTGCCTCCCAACAAGCCGGAAGACGGCATGGAGCTGGAACCACGGCACACCCCCATGGCGCGACACCTAGGAGCAGACAATACCTGTCCAGCACATCCCGGGACCGTTTACACTGGCCCGGACGAGAGGGCGAGTGTGATGAAAACGGTTCTGCCGTAGCGTCACACGCCAACAGACGTATACGCTGCCGTCCTCCCCACACGCTAATTCCACTAGCCGGTCTTCGATGTACCATTACGAGGGATCGTGCGGGCATTGGAATTCTCGGGGGGACCAGCTGCAGAACGAGTCTGCACTGAGGGACATGACACATCTGGTACCTGGACCTATGCACCCAGAGTACCGGAAGCCATTCCACTGACAGAAACCGGCGGCAACGCCTAAGAACATGGCCCGCGAGTGTTTCTGCTGGCCGCCGAGTCGGGACTCCCGAAGGAAATCCTGACGAACAGGGCACTCCCTTCATGTCCCGGGTCATGGAGGACCTCTGTCACCTCCTCAAGGTCCGACAGCTGAGGACGTTGGTCTACTACCCGCAGACGGATGGCCTGGTGAAGCTGTTTAACCAGACGCTCAAACGGATGCTGAGGCGGGTGGTGGCCGAAGATGGGCGCAACTGGGATCTCATGATCCCGTACGTGCTCTTTGGTGTCAGAGAGGTGCCGCAGGCCTCCACAGGATTCACCCCCTTCGAACTGCTGTTTGGGAGACAGCCCAGGGGCCTTCTAGACGTGGCTCGGGAAGCCTGGGAGAACCAGCCCGCCCCACTTCGTAGCCTCGTCGAGCATGTGCGGGAGATGCGGGAAAGGATAGACCGGGTCATGCCGCTGGTGAAGGAACATCTGGTGACAGCCCAGCGCGCCCAGCAACGGCTGTACGACCGGCCCGCCCAGGCCCGGGAGTTCCAGCCGGGCGATCGGGTGGTGGTACTGGTCCCGACAGCTGCATGCAAGTTTCTGGCCACCTGGCAGGGGCCCTACACCGTAGTGGAACAGATGGGACCGGTGACGTACCGGGTGCAGCAACCGGGCCGCCGACAGACGGAGCAAATCTACCACGTCAACTTGATCAAAAAGTGGGTTCCCCGGCCCGAGCAACTGGCCGCGCTAGCCCATACCGGGCCCCCAGTAGTGGACATGGAACCGCAGCTGTCGGCGACCCAGAAAACGGAGCTCGAGGCCCTGGTCAGTCAGTTCCGGGATGTGTTCAGTGAGACCCCGGGCAGAACTACCGTCATAGAGCACGAGGTCCGCACACCACCCGGAGTCGTAGTGCGGCAGCGGCCCTACCGGATACCGAAAGTTTGCCGGCCGGCTATAGAGGAGGAAGTCGAGAAGATGCTCCAACTAGGAATCATCTAGCCCTCCCGTAGCCCGTGGGCCAGCCCCTTCGTGATGGTTCCAAAGCCGGACAACACCCTCCGGTTCTGTAACGACTTCAGGAAGGTCAACCAAGTCTCGGCCTTTGACGGCTATCCCATGGTGGATGAGCTCCTGGACCGGCTGGGCAAGGCTCGCTACATCAGCACCTTAGACCTCACCAAAGGCTACTGGCAGGTGCCCCTGTCCCCCGAGTCCCGGGAGAAGAACGCCTTTAGCACTCCCAATGGCCACTGGCATTACTGGGTGCTACCCTTCGGCCTACACGGGGCACCAGCCATGTTCCAGTGGTTGATGGACATCTTGCCCCACCAAGCCTATGCCGCGGCTTACTTGGATGATGTCGTCCTTCACTACGAACGGCTGGGGGACTCACTGGAGCGTCTACAGAGGGTGTTGACGGAGCTCCGGCGGGCTGGCCTGACAGCCAACCCCAAGAAGTGCCACCTCGGCCTCACCGACGCGAAATACCTGGGGTACAAAATTGGAAGAGGGCTCATCATGCCCCAGGACAAAAAGGTCGAGGCGGTAAAGGAGCTCCCGCGTCCCGCCAACAAGACCCAGGTGCGGGCCTTTTTGGGGCTGGCGGGCTACTACCGATGCTTCATTCCAAACTTCTCCTCTATAGCCTGATCCCTGTCAGACCTTACCAAGAAGGGGAAGCCGGAGAAGATAGACTGGACTCCCAAGACCGAAGCCGCCTTCCAGGCCCTCAAAACGGCCCTGACGTCCTCCCCGGTCCTTCATGCCCCAGACTTCGGCTGCCCCTTCACCCTATATACGGACGCCTCCGGCACCGGTTTAGGGGCAGTCCTCTCCCAGCTCCGGGATGGAGAGGAACACCCCATAGTCTACATCAGCCGGAAACTCTCCCCAGCGGAGACCAGGTACGCCACCCTGGAAAAAGAGGCCCTGTCCATAAAGTGGGCAGTCCTGGAGTTAAAACATTACCTGTGGGGCCGCCGGTTCACCCTCATCACTGACCATGCGCCCCTGCAGTGGATGTCCAGGGCGAAGGACACAGAAACGCCCGGGTGACACGGTGGTTCCTCGCACTCCAGGACTTCTGCTTCCTGGTACAACATCGGGCCGGGGCCGATCATGGGAATGCGGACGTTCTCTCCCGGGGCTGGTCCGGTTGGGCTGGTCTGGCAGGTAACCAGAAATCCCCCCCCCCTGGAATACCCCCACAACAAGTTGTGTATTTCCCCACAGGACCAGGGCGACGCCTAGGGGGGGGGATGTGGAGAGTATCCCGAGTCCAGATTAGCGTCGCCCTGGAAACGCCGCTGCCACACTGATCACCGACGCAAAACACCTGTGCGCGATGAGTGGCGCACATGGAGCTCGTTCCCGCTGGCCTTAAAAACCAGGAGAAGAGACACCAGCGAGAGAGCACCCCAGAGCTCCAGGCGGCATTAACGATTGTTCTCCTTATTTCACAGAATCTGAAGGCACCCAGGGAGAGGGATCGGCACCACGGCACTTCACCCCACGAGCACCAGTGTGAGACGGGCACCGAGCACCAGTCATCAAGGGCACTTGTGATCAGTGTGTGGGCAAATATAAGCACACTCCGGGCTCTTTGACCAGTACCGGTCTGTGCTCTCATTCACCCCGCGACAATATATATATAACATAATGTAATAATATTTAGTACTTTCACATCTAGGTAGAAAAAAATTGAATTTGTACTACTGCCTGTTCAAAATAAATGAAAAGAAACCGAGCATAGTAGATTTGTTTTTTTCTTCCTGTTGTACCGAAATCATATCGAACCGTGATTCCCGAACCGAGGTATGTACCGAACCGTGACATCTGTGTACCGTTCCACCCCTAGTGTGTACTTAAGCCCTTGTATTTTCTGTGTCTGGTCTTGTCCTCTTTGGATGTACTGTGAGTTGTTTTCAATTCTGTTTTGCCTGTGTTGCCCTTTGTTTTGGATTACCCTGTGTTGGATTTTCCCTTGTTGCCTTGTTTTATGACATTTTTATACTGCATTTGGATTCTTCTCCATGTTTCTGAAACACTCACTCTTACACAATCGGCAACTGACATTTGATTTCTAAACAAAAACAAAAGAAGTATTTTTAATTTGTGCTAGAATCTACAAAAGAAGAAATTACAAGTGAGGGAATAAATGTCGTGGCAAATTAACCATATTGGTGCTGTCACCAGTCAGCATAATTTACGTTTTGGAAAATGGTTATGGTTGGAAACCATAAGTGTAAGCTAAGCTCACTCTAAAAGGAAAATTCTCACCCTTAAGTCATTCCAAACCCATAAGACTCTCATTCATCTTTTAAACAAAGTTAAAAATATATATATATATTTTATCTAGCCTATGAAATTGCTGTTTCATTGAAAGTCCATTCAACCAAAACTTTGATGCTTCAGAGACATTGTAAAAGTAATCCATATTAATTGAGCAGTTTAATCCAAGTCTTCTGAAGGGACACAATTGTCTATATGATGAATAGATTTAATTTAGGCGTGTGGAGGACCTAGTGTTTTCAAACTCACTGCCAGCTCTACCTTCCTCAGAGCGGTGGCCCAGTTCTAATAAGGGCTGTATCAGCGCCGACGAGAAGTTAAGCTTCGCCGTAGGGTAGGGAGATCACAACGACGTCCATTAAAACTCACTGCCTAATGTTTAATCCAAGCCTTCTGAAGGGACACGATTGTATATATGATGAATAGATTTAATTTAGGCTTTTATTCACATATAAATATTCATCATTATCAATAGAACACATCAAATATGGCTTATGGAAGCTCAAGCATGCTTGCTTGATGCACTTTTCATGAAATATTTTCATCATACCGTGAATGATATAAAGCAGTTGATTCATTCATTGTAACCCCATAAGAACAAGAAAACGATTCCAAATTAATTTTCAGTTAAACAGACTACTGATCAATCATACAGTGCATTCCATGAGAAAAAAAAAGTTAAACTAAATCTTGCATGAGCAAATGTGGCACTGAACCATGGAGAGAAGCTGCCACTGAAATCACAATAAGAGAAGCCAAGAAGTTGGTCACAAATTCAGGTGTGACGGTAAACAGGCTCAACATTCATTCATAATGGATGGGGAAAAAAATGAAGACTACTGTGTTAGCTTTTGTATTTTTACCATGGGGGTTGGTGGAATTAAGCTGCTTTGTTTGTTGGTGTTTTCAAGGAATCCTGTTTAAAATGTCAAAGGTCAAAGCTCTTAAGCTGTGTTAACCTTGTAGACAATTTAACAGCAACCAAATGGAATATGGCACTCAATCTGTATGGACTACATTAATGGAATTTGTATGGTACTTCAATGCCTGTGGTAAAAATTCAGCAAATGATATTACGTTACTTCTTGAACACATTTGCAGTGATATGTTCAGTGAGTGGTATTAATAGCATGTTCAGGTTTATCTAAAACAGATGAAGTGAATCTGGCAACATTATATTATCTTAGTTATTCTACGCATTGCAGCAATTTGGTAATAAAATGTCCAGTGAGTGGCACTAAAGTGAATCGCTAGCGCAACACTGTACCAGGTAGGCTACTGAGCATGTTTACTATGTCTAAAAAGCTATACATATGAAGCTGATTATGTCATGCAAACGTCAAAATATTTGTTTACAAATCAAGCAAAATGGTAAAAAAAGTGTTTTGAGGTCATACAATATTGTGCAAGGAATTGTGCAAAAATAATTCTTAATTTGATAACGCCCTTGAAATCAAATTTTGTGTGACAATGAATAAAAGTGATGTTTGTACTGCCACCAATGTTCATTTCCGCTTGAAACTGAAGATAATTGTATGTGTAGGTTCATATTAAGGTAGAGGCACATTTTCCAATTTTCCCTATGTTGGCTAGTTTATAGCCAAGTCTACCAACTTCAAGTCTACCAGCTTCTGCTATATATCCTATTATCTCTGATTTTAGGCTTGCACTACATATTCCATAATAGATCCTGGAAGAAATAGAGGCAAAGAAGAATGTAAAGAGGGATATACAGTAAACTCTGCCTTGACCCCTACAACACTGTGTGTGGCTTGTTTGTTTGTTCTCCAGATTGTCCAAGCACAAAAGCTGAATTGTACTGTAAGCTATGATGGCATGAGATGTTTGTTGGACACTGTGGTAAGAAGTTCATGTGTGCTTACACAGTAAAGGGAGAGCTTTAATGTCTAGCAGTGATTAGCCCTGAACCAAAGGCAAAGGCCAAGCCTTTGGGATCTCCCCCAGCCACCAGCTATTTAAAGTAAATCCTTATTGAAATTGTAACAACAGTTCTCTGAAGAGATCTTTTCTATATCCATCTATCCATCTATCTATCTATCTATCTAAATGTCCATGCATAACGTCTGGACTTGACCAGGCTGACAGTTAAATTTGGTTTAATGACTGATTTCTACTATTTGGTGAAATATCACGGCAAGTGTTTCACACTAGCAGCTCTACCTTCAGACTGGTGACACAGTTCCACAAGGGCTGTCTACAGCTCCAGAGAGAATTTCAGCTTCTCCGTATGGTTGTCAGAGTCCATAAAACCACTGCGTAATGCAAGGCTGTCAGCGGGAAGGGAGAGAGGGAAGCAGCGTGCCATATTATGCAATTTAAAGCTGCAGAGAGAGTGAGAGAACCTGGCTGCAGCTCAACTCGACTCTTCCCGAACACATCTGCACATTCACAGCGTGTCTCTCAGTAATACTCCGTTCTCACATTATAAAATACATCTCACTGCTTGTATTCATTCATGACATGTAGCAGGAACGGAACACTAAATCCTTTAATTCAGAAAACATCACAACAGAGATTCATGGTGCTTGAGGAAAACACAGAGTGAAATGGAATGTGGCACTTGAACGCCACAAAAGCAGTTTTTAAACACACACAGCCACTTAACATGAGATGACCTGTGCAAAGAGAATCTTTTCACAAGTTCCAGAAATTAGTCCAAAATGCATGGAATAAATTATCGTATTGGGGAATACTGATAAAGGGAATAATAGAAATTAGGCTCTCTGCAATAACTCCACTTCCACTGGGATATACTTTATGTTAACTATTTAACATAGTGTTTACTATTGTCATTTTGCATTATTGACACAATATTTTCCTAATTAATGCTGTACAGTTGCTTTGACACAATCTGTATAGTTAAAAGAGCTATGTAAATAAAGGTGACTTGACTTGACGTGGTAATTTCCAAATGTATTTAGTGCTTTGGCACCCCTCCTAAATTCCTTGCATTCTACAGGCTAAATATTCTTTCTTTCTAAATGTGGCACACATGAAAATATTTGGGTTAATTATAGACCCGACCATCCGTCCAGTATAAAAACAGCTAACCACTGAAGTTACCAAGCATAGTGTGGTCTTTACTTAGCCGTTCAAATTTAAAAATGATCCCAAACCCATAGACAACCATAAAATGGCATATCACTTCCTAAAACAGATAAGTCATAATACACTATTCAAAGTTTGGGGATCAGAAGATCATTTGTACTTTCTATTTATCAAATAATCTTGAAAAAAAAAAGTTTCTGATTTCCTAAAACTATTAAGTCATTTTCACACGTGATAATAATAGGAAATGTTCTTGAGCAGCAAATCATCATATTAGTAATGATTTCTGAAAGATCGTGTGACACTTAAAAGTCGAGTAAAGTCTGGTGAAAATATTAAAATAAGTAAGCAGTTGTTTTAAATTCTAATAATATTTTCAAATATTTTAATGTATTTTGATCAAATAGCATAAGAACATGCAAGACTTCTTTCAAAAACACTAAAAATCTTACTTTTAACAGTAGTATAAGATTTACCTTTAAAATAATAAATAAATAATTTTTTCAGAAATATTATATCTTTATTTGACCTTGTAGATGTAAAAAATACAAGTTGAAAATTTCAGATCAACTCTGCATGCTGTGAACATTTTATATAAACATTATTGGGAAAGAATTTCAGTTCTGGCCCACTCCAGCATTCCCATGCAACATCTCGGAGAGCTAGAGGACCATTAGCCAAAATGCACCATCTCCTCAGGAATGCTGGAAGCGCATTCTTTCCACATAGGGAACTGGGAGGAGAGCTGCAAAATGGCATGCATTGATTTGTAGGGCAAAGTGCAGCGATGAGAGAGACGAGCTGAAAATAGGACAGCAATAAAAAGTGAGAAAGAGTGAGCAAGGGAGAGGGAAGGATGAGGTTACATGTTTTAACCTATTCAGTTTTTACAACATCCCCTTGCACAACTGGATGAGAAGGAGGGCTTACCTTTGACTTTTTCAGTCCAAAACTCTGAGAAACAAAAAAGCTGAGAAGCAAATGCAGACATCTGTGTGTATACAGCGATTGTAAAAAAAAAAAATATAATATATAGATATAGATTATATATATTTATATATATATATATATATACATACATCTCACAAATTTAGTGTCCTAAATCTCACAAACTACTTACTCATCAGTATATATTGTAACCAGCAAAGTGTTAGTGTATATATAAATACATGCATTATAAAGCAACTCTTGACCAGCTAGTTCAGCGGTTTTTTACATAGCTGGAACTCTACCTAGAACGGTTTAGAATCAGTACTTATCACTAACACTAAAGCTTTAGTTATATCCTAAACTAAAATTTGCAAAGAACGTGGACTAGTGCTACTACACACTGGCATGACCTACACATTATTTAAAGTGAAGATGTCGAAAATGTGAAGAACTGTTCCCAATTCAGAATTAATAACTGAGTGAGTCTTTATTTTCTTAGACATGTCAACACATTATTAACTTTGGACTCCAAATCTGGGTCAGTTGCTTTATTGCCCTCATCTACTTCCTGTCTTTCACACGTTTTTATACAACCATGATTTTATGGCAAGGCGGGAGCAAATGTTTTTAAAAAGACACATACAGGAGACTTTATTCAAGGCTATAGATGTAGGACAACATTCCTGGACTCACAAAACACCTTTAATGGGTAGGGTTGGGTATCGTTTGAATTTTATCAATTCCGATTACGATTCAGCTTATCGATTCTGATTCTTTTCGATTCCCAGTTTCGATTCCAATGTGATTAAATAATGATATCAAACATTTATCTTGTGTCTCTTTTTGCAAACCATTTATTGGAGATGAATACCATGAACAAAAATCAACAGGCTACATAAAAACTGGACTCTTTAAGAGCTGTTTGTGTGCAAAATAGAACTGCATGATTCTGGATAAATTTAGTTTTTTTTTCCCCCAATGGAAGTTGTGGTTCTCTCATGATTCTGAAGAAAAAACATTAGACAACTAAACAAAATCACATGTAATTTATGAATTAATGATTAAATGACTTACTCAAGATGTACTTGTTTCATTACTGGATGAATCCGCGTTCTTGAACGAATCTCTTGTGATTCAAAGACAAATATTTAACAGCCCCTTTTCGCCACCTACTGGCATAACAATGTAATTGATAATCATCATTTGAAGCGTCAAATTATTTTCAAAAGGTGATTTATTCTATTTTAATCGCTACCATACACACCGTACACACAGTTTATATCTGAACTATAAACTTTTATCCCAGTACTTCTGTGATTTGAATGTTTGTAACACAGAAATAATGATACTGTGTGGCAGAAAAGACTGTGAAGCCGTTTCATTCATGACAGATGACAGCTGCTCTCTTTAGGTCAATGGCAGCGCGAATGCAAATTTAAATATTCAAATCACACTGATGTGATCGTATGATGCACGGATGAACCAAGTGATCACAACAATGATTGCACATGTCAAAGGTTGAGGAATGAAACAGATGAATCTTTGTAATTTAGGAATGATATCACGTTGGTGTTTGAATCGTGTTCGTGATATTTAACGATCTATTAAATTAAAATGCTTTGTCATGTTGGTGGTGACACCTCTCTTGCAACATGTTTAGCTATCACAGATATTATACTTAGCTTTTTTGGCTTCTGATCACAAATGTAGCCAAACTTTGGAGCACTTAGATTAGCGAGCAAGGTCCTGGCAGATCGCTAGGTTCGGTCCTCACAGATGAAGAAAAAAAAAAGCACATAGGAATCAATAGGCGGAATCAAAATTTTAATTTGACGACAAGTATCCGATACCTGACCTTAAGTATCTGATTCTGGAATCGGAATCGATTTTCGATTCCCAACCCTATTAATGGGTATGTCAAAACCTCTTAAAGGAGAAGCTGACAGGTATAGATATCAGATCACTACTCAGTCCAAATCAAACATTTCATTACTCAAGAACAAGCTATGTGTCAGGATACCTGTACGTACATGTTGGCTATTAAAGACAGAAATACTAAGAGAACAAAAATTTGTCTCTTCTGATTGGCCTGTTGTTTTCTGAGTGACACACAGCCAGGCCAACCACAGGTAACTAGGGTCAGCGATGTCACAGCGCTAGCTGGAGGCAGCAAAACAAAGGCGATACTGGAGGCGGCCCATTCAACCAGCGCAGATGTGGCTACATAAGGAGCTTAGAATATCATTGTGTTGTGATGTTGGGTGCCAGAATCGACGTAATACAGTCTCAAATTAGAAATTGATCGGGCATTCGCATATCTGCTGCCACTGCCAGACAAAAAACCAACGACAGCTGTGGTTAAACGAGATAAAACGAGCAGACTGGACAGAAATGATCGTCAAAAATGCTCGCGTTTGCAGCGCACACTTCTTATCAGAAAAGGTTCAATAAAGTATCGTCTTTTGTTGTTATGGGAAATCTACAGATTTCTTGCCATATGTCTATGTTTCTTGCATCTCACGACTATGTCGTGTATGAAATAATGTCTGTGTGCATGTGTGTAAAACAACAAACTGACGATTTATATATAATCATTTGTAATTGTATATACATTGTTGTGATTAATTGTGGCTGGAACAATAATGTAGCGGTAAAAATGGTTGCCTGCTGAAATTGAAATGTATATACATCTTAATCATGGCTAGATAGACACGGTGAGTTTGTCTTTACTATACACGTTAGATGTGATCCACCTCATAGTAACAATCCTGTCAGATCGTCCATCCTTTGAGTGAGAGTGTAACGTTACAGGTCGGCCGATCTGGTTTCGTGGTTAAAGTTAACCTTTTCGACATGTTTCCGTGTTGTTGTTGCTCAGCAATGGCATGGAAGCGATGTTTCTGGGGGTTTGGCAAAAGGAGAGTGGGCCGGTGGGTTGGTGCTCGGGGGGGGGACTGAAGGCGGTGACTGTGTAGTTCAGACCTCAACTTTTTACGGAAGTCACAACGTTTCGTGAAAAATCACAGCTACTTTATGCAGGCTGTGTGCATTTTACTGTGAACTGACTGTTTTGAAACTTATATGGTAGTTAAATAGCCCCTAGACCTCAGTTATCGTGAAAAAAGCCAGGAAATTTCAGTTTTTGTTTTGACAATATGGGACCTTTAAATATCAATACATTTTTGAGAGGTTACACTGCATAACATTTTACAGTATGGCCTTGGGGTTATTAATTGCTAAATAAAAATAAAAAAAGGCTATTGACCAAAATAACAAAGATATTTAATGCATATATATTTAATGTAATCTAACGGGCTAATCTTTTTTCTTTATTATTATAATTTTTTTAATTAATAAATTAATATAACCATATTCAGCACTAGTAGACAGGATTAACAGCCATATTCTTCTGTGCTAATGTAGCCTATGAGAGAACAGGAGGGTGAGGGAGATTATCTTCACTGAGAAAAAGAATATTGCATTATTTTATCCAAAGAACAGAAGACAAGTTGCCGGGTCAAGACTCCCACGTCCCAGGTCTTAGTAACCTGATAAAGGTCAAGCGGGAGTGCAGTTACTTCAGTAACAATGGAAGTTCCTGCAACTCCATGGAAATTAATCCAGACCTTTCCTTAGTCGTGGAATGTATTCATTGACTTCATTCATTTATCTTGACCAGCAATAACATTTACTTTAGCAAGATGTTTTTAAGTACCAGCGCCAGTTATAACAAAAACAAAAGTGAAAAACAATGAATTTAGTATCAGTGTTCAACTTTCAAACAATCTAAACGGCAGAACCAGTGCTGAATCATAAAACATTGAGAAGATGGTTAGTATAATTTAGTACGCCCATGATTTTCATGTGAACCTTAATAGCACAACGGTCACACCTCAGTCACCCATCCTGATTTCTTTATTAATGGGCAACTCCATTATTTTGGAGCCACTGGGCAGAAGCTATAAGAAAGCTTCATGTCATCAGGATGGCTGAATGGGCAACCAGGGAGAAAAGCTTTTGGAAACATGGACAATAACTAATTGGATGAGAGATTCATTGGCAATGAGGAACAGTCTCTTATGCAATCTGAATGATGAATAGGACTGAAGCTCTTATAGATGTGCACATGTTAGCTGTATGGGTGGGCTAAATTCGTTCTTTAAGTCCAGCAATGAACACATCCAAACCATATTTCACACTGGAGGGTTTCGATTTGAATTTACAGTTTCATTGATGTAATTAAGAAGAATGCAAATGGCTAGACAGGAAATGTTCTTCCTAGGTTGAAATATGCTGCACTGCATATAAAAATTATTTATTTTGATGAATTTATAACTGTAGCTAACAAGCCTATACAAATAAAATATGCAAAGGAATAAATATCTAAATGCAAATATTTATTTTAAAACATGTATCCATTATGATTACATAAATACCTATAGTACGAGGTACGCAGTTTTGCATGGCGTGTTTTCTATGATAAATTCTAACTGCTCCAGACATCAACTGTTCATCTGAATTACTATAATTACGAGTTTCTGACTAAAAACCATTCAAGTCTTCATTGGACTTGTAATTACAAGTTGGAAACTTATATGAAAGCTTGGTTATTTCTCTCAAACGTCATATAAACAAAAACAAAATGGCAGCGGCATTCACAGTTAGCTCCTACCTCAACACATATTGCTGTTTGTTACTGTACGTCATTTGATTAGAGTTAATGATAATGGTGCGCTTTCTTTGTTCTTAGACAGTTAGCGATCATATGCAGAATATAAGTGAATTAACATAGTGATTAAATTATTTGCTGTTGTTAATATCCAAGTCACACTTGGATCCATTTTAGCGCTGTGATTGTTACCAAAGAAATTAATCTGAGGACATTCCTCCAAGTAGAATCGCTGAGTTGCTATCTTGCAATTACAGAAAATTCCAATACAATGTAACTGCAGCATAAAACACAGTGAACCTCCATGCAGCAGAATAATAATAACAGCAATACTAATTCTGGATCAGACTCACCATGACAACTGTATGATTATTAAATGTTGACACTAAAGATGGGAGAATTTCAGTCTGGTTAAAAACAAAAACATTTGAGCAGGGTTGGAAAAATGCAATCCCTCTTAAACTTCCAGGATATGCAAGAAGCAGAAATAAAAGGCTCTCATCCAGAACTGAAGAAAAAATGCAGCACAAACAAGGAAGAAAGACGCAAACACACCAATGTTGAGTTGCATAAAACTTCAGTTCGTTATGCAACTCACTAACTCAATGTACATAAGAGCTGAATGAATGAACAGCAGGGATTTCCACTGACTGAACTGTGGTGTCCAGGCTCAGGTCTATAGTGTCACGACCCCGCCTCAGTCCAGGGGGTATTAACACTGTATAGGAAACTATGAATGATAGCAAAATGACGCAAGATAGAATGGAATGTGTCCATGGAGTCCGCCGGCCTTTGAAAGTTATGGCCGTTAAGCTCATGATCAATTCCCTCTGCAGCAAGCATCTTGTGGGTTGGTCTAAGTCAAGACCGTTTTGTCCATATGATGGAATTTAAAGAATTAAAGGAAAACGCACACCCTAGAATGGTAAAATTACTATTCAAAACCCAAGTTCTGAATGCTACCTGTATTTGACAACTCTGGCATTTAATATACAGGCAGAAATAGTGAAAAAAAGTCGCCAAACCATCTGAATGGAATATATTCCATTATCAGAATGTGTAAGATCGCTTGCAGGTTTTCTTTAGGCATAAACAGATCTTACAGATACAAATTTCCATAATATTTTAACAAGAATCTCCTGGATACCACCCAACAACAAATGGTCATTCTTAACATTATTGTGTCCATGTTACAGTATAATTTTGATAGTAGAGTAAAATATTCATCAACGACATATAATAGTTTGCCCAAAAATGACCATTCTATCATCATTTACTCATGTCATTCTAAACCCATAAGACTTTTATTCATTTTTGAGAATGAATGAATAAAAATATTTCATGAGAATATTTCTAATGAAACCTGAGAGATTACTGTACATCCACTGAAAGTCCATTTCACCAAAACTTTGACACTAGAACAAGTTTATAGACATCGTAAAAGTAATCAATATGAATCAAGTAGTTTAATCTAAGTCTTCTAAAGAGAAACAAATGCTTTGTATGATGAACAGATTTCATTTAGGCTTTTATTTACATATAACATTGAACATGGAGCTGATCAAATATAGTAAACTGAAGCTCCAATGCACTTGTTTGACCCACATGGAGGCTTGTTCTTGAACATCAAAAATGTCTGGTAGAACTTATATTTGATGTGCTCTTTTTATGTGCATTGAGCAATGTTTATATGTGAATTGAAATTGAAAATATGGACAGAAATCTCTCAGATTTTATTAGAAATATCTTCTTGCATTTTGAAGATGAATGAAATTTATTTTTTTTAACTGTCCCTTTAACAAATAATCATTATATAGCCTATATACAATTATGCTGATGCAACTGACTAAGCAGGAAAAAAAAATATTTAAGACATTCAGTGACAAGAACATCTTTTAGGGGTGTTTAGGTTTTACATTTAAGAAAGCAGCTCACCCTTTGTTCACAACTTGCCTCATAAAGCTTGCCAGAAATTAAATATATGTCAATATGCATGAGGATGGAAAAAACATCATGTTTACATCTCTTGTATTAATGGATAAATAATAAGCTGAGAAGTTTAACACAAACCTTCCCTGCTCTCATCTACACACACTACCCCCATTCCACGCTCCTTCAGCACTACATCATGCATGACTCACCATTCAAAGCTTTTTAACTTTGTCATGCTCTTTAAACGGGGGTTTAAATCATTGTGAACCCATTTAAAAGCATTCATGAACCAGAACTCACCGGTGGCTTGTGTGTGTAAAGCCCTGCGTCTGTCCAGCCACAGAAAGCTAAATGCACACAGTATTACAAGACTCCTTCACCATTACTGCTTCTGCTTCTGGATCTCTAATATCCCAATGCAAGGGTCCACAATGTATCTATTTTTCAGCTGACTCTCTCCAATACACACCAAACAACTCCTCCTCTTCCAGTAGCCCCACCCTTAAAAGCTTCATCATCCTCTGACAAAACTGTGTCTTCAGTCTCAGCCTGTCAGTGGAGGAACCTCCCAAGAATGAAATAAGACCTAGAAAAGTGCCTTGTGGTATTCCTCAGCCGACAAACTACAAAACCTTGTTTTTTAATAACATCTGTCATCAACATTGATGCCAACTATAAATGAAAGTGCAAACTGTCTTGATTTAACTGAACATTTTGACATGGCTGAGGTGAACAGTCACATAATCAGAGCTGTTTAAGAGAATAGTTTACCCAGAACTGTCTGTCATCATTTGCTTACCCTCATGTTGTTCCAAACCTGCATGACTTTCTTTTTTCTGTGGAACACAAAAGAAGATATTTTGAAGATTGGTGTGGTAACCAAATCATTCTGGTGTCAGTTGATTTGCATTTTAAAATATATTTCTCAAAAGCATTTTCTTTTATGTTTCACAGAAGAATGAAAGTCATACAGTTTTGGAACGACATGAGGGTGAGTAAATGATGGCAGAATTTCATTTTTGGGTGAACTATGCCTTTATTTCTAGTTTGGCCCTCTGGAAGATGTATTTTTGTTATATTTGTGGTAGAAACTGGCAGCTATGGATTCAAAAGTAATACAGGATGAAATTTTGGTGACTACATTTTGCACTTTGTAACTGTACTGTACAGTATATGTGATTAAATGAATTTGAAATTACAATACAATTAAATTGTAATGTTAAGATACCAACTGATATGAGCTGTTAAATATCTGTCACTGTAAAATGCAACGATAAAAAACATTTGTTTCATACAGGGAGGGGCAAGGATTTTCATGCATTTTAAAACATATTTTTAGTTCAATGTTTTATCACACAAATACATTGCATGGCTATATAAATATGGATAAAAATATTGTAAATATTTTACAATATTATTACAGCGAAAATACAAAATTGTGTTTAAAAATATTGATTTACCACATTTACCAAGGCAATTACGGTTAACCAATGAACAGCTTTTATTGTATATTTTGTTGTATAATGTCTATATCACTCCCGTTAAAGAGTTTTATCACTTGCATATGTTCACATTGTACATGTCAGATTTAAAAAGCTACTAGGATCTTAATCTGCTGCTATTTTCTGTTTTCAGTAGTGCGTTTTTGTTGTTATATTTTTCGTGCTACATTTCTACACTGCGGTAACAGTCAGCGTTACCTTAAGGATGTATTTCTACCCGATCGTTTTTTATTTTTTATTTTTTTTGCTAATGATTCAGTCATACTGAATTATTCAGTTCAGGTTTTGAATTCAATGAATAAGATCATTTCTTTAAGATGATACCCACGTGAAGCCCACCTGACAAAACAATTTACAGCCTAAATATTAAGCTGTGAATTCTTGCTCTAGTATTTGAGTCTGCTGCTTGCAACACTTAAGTTTCCTTTACTCTCTATGATTCTAGAACAGAAGCCACACCTCTCAGCCCTCTCTCGCCCACTGGTCTTATTTACTCACAAGTTCTTCCTTAGGGCACCCAACACCCGTTTTTCCTGCCAGTGCACACTCACAGATGGAACTTTTGGGTGAACGCTTGTTTCGAACAAATATAGGAGTGAGAATTGAAATTCATGCTTACCTCTCTAAGCGGAGAACAACCGTGTCTTTATTCACTGTACATGTGTGAGTGTGTGTGTGTGTGTATGTATGTGTGTGCTGCGCGCTGGAAGCTGTCAGTATTCCAAAGTCTGCGCCCACTCAAACCAGACCCCGCCCACTCCTGGGCAACACCACCCCGTCATCAGCCACTAGCGTTTCGCGTTCTGGCCAGACCCCCGCGCGACCCAATGTGTGCGCTGAATAAGTCGAGCGCGTGACACGGCTCTGAGCACACACGGTTAAAGCATAACTGACAACATGGCTGTGTGTACACACACACACACACAAGCATGTTTAACACAGAATTATTTGCCCTTTACTGGTTAAACATTGACGTTATGTTCTTGGCAATTAAAATAGCCTAGTCCCCACGAGCTCATGGATCAAGTTTTTGAACGTTGAATCGTACCAAATACGGTTTCTATTGAGCTACTGTCCCTTCAGCACACGTTTTGTTTTGACTGTTTTCCCGACTGTAAAACGACAAGTGAGTTTGAGAAAAAATTGCAATAATAAGAACAGTTTCTGTTCAAATATATATATATAGCCTACTACAATTAAAACCATAAAATATGTTGTCTAAAACGCAGTAAATGAATGTTCCCATCATGTCTTTTATACTGAATAAAATATAAAACTCTTAGACATTATATATTATACAGTATATATATATAGAGAGAGAGAGAGAGAGGCTACAGTATATTAACAAATTACTTTTAATATTTTACAATTTTACTTAGGCTTGAGTGTTGCCATTTTTCACCATGATTTTGGGTACTAGTATGAAAAACATTTCAGGCTGTACAACAAGAAAAAATTTCTTATCCGGTCCAGTGAGCAGAGGCACGGCAGTAGTCTTGTCACACTGAGCTGGGCTTTGTGCCTGCATTACATATCATAAAATATAAACTCAAAATGTTATCTAAAAATGAGTCCCATGTGAACACTGTTATAATGACCAAGCTGTGCATGACATACTCTGATATTGTGAGTATGATGATTTCACTTATTAGGCATGCAGAATGTGCAATCATTACTTGCAGTCTTGTTAAAGGGGTCATATGATGCGATTTCGAGTTTTCCTTTCTCTTTGGAGTGTTACAAGCTGATTGTGCATAGATAAGATCCCTGAAGTTGCAAAGACTAAAGTCTCAAAACCAAAGAGATATTCTTTATCAAAGTTAAGACTCTGCCACGCCCCCCTAAAACGGCTCGTTCTAACACGCCCCCACATGTCTACGTCACAATGTGGAAGATTTGCATAACGCCACCCAAATGTTCAGGCAAAGAAAGAAGGCGTGTTTTCAGTAACCGCAGTTAGTGTTGAAGCAGCCATGTCAGAGAGATGCTGTGTGTTTCCGTGCAAAAGCAAAAGCACTTTATTTGGCCTTCCGAAAGTAGATGCATTTAGGAATCTTTAAGATTACTTACAACAGAACAGCAATGCATTTTATGGACGACCGTTTCGTGAACCTAGGAGAGGAGGTAATTCTGACTTTGCTATGACGATCTGGCGCTTCTGAATCAGCTTCGGTTTTGTTATTAGTTTAAGTATTTGCTATTGACTGTTTTGCGCATCGTGTGTGTGTGTGTGTGTGTGTGCGCGCGAGCATGTGTGTGTGTGAGAGAGACAGCATCACATCACAGTAGAGTCAGCTGTCTTAAACCGCTGATTGTGTTACTGCAGATACTGGTCTGTTCCCCTTTCGGGCTTGAACTGGTGGTAAAATGAATGACATTATTTACTGTCTTTACATTTATTTTGAAAGATGAAGCTCGCGATTATGGTAAGGGGCGTTACATTTCCGACGAGTGCTTGCGGTGTTCGGCCAATCACAATGAACTGGGTCAGGTGGCCAATCAGAGCAGACTGCGCTTGCCAAAGGAGGGGGCTTTGTTGAAAACTAAGCGTTTGAGAGAGGCGGGCATAGAGGACATACAATAATGTACAGTATTTAAAAAATTATGTGTTTTTTGAACATTAAAGCATGTCAACATATTCTGTTACACCAAATACACAAAATAATGATCTTTAAAAAAAGCATCATATGACCCCTTTAAAGGAGCCGCCTCAGCGCTAAAAATAATTTATTCACTGGTTTAATACTGAGCAGTTATCAAAGTCATTCATTAAGACAGTCAAAGCACTAGACATTTTGAGAAAGAAAGAAAAAAAAACACAAGTGCAAGTGTATGAGTAATCAAAGAAAATGACACCCCATTTTATTTTGCCCATTGAAGCACACAGAAGTCTTGTCTTGCAGACTTTGTCAGTTCCTTTCTGTTATCATGCCTCCTAGGTAAGCAGATATTTTTGAAAAGGCTGATGGCATGAGAATGATAAGAGTAACCATTAAATCAAATAGCTAATTGACTCTGTGATACATTTACAGTAATTATCAGAAGACAAGGCCACTGCAGAACAAGAGGCTGGTCACAAGATTTTACACTAGTTGCAAATTGTTATACACTCATAAATAAAAATTCGGCAATGTTTCTGAAGCACATTCACCAAGTAATCCTTGTTTTCTTAAGAACCAATTTTGTTGCGGTGGTTGTATAAGGATCTTTGGTTGGCTGTATTCTTTGGAAATCATGTTCTTCAGAACAGTGTATTGTATTCTGGTTTCTTCAAATCCACAGGACACTGATTGCTTTCTGTGGAGCTAGAGATGAAGAAGGTATTGTGGAAAAAATGTTCTACTATGATGGCATCATGCTGTAAGAAGCTGTTTGGTTCTAAGTTTTAAAGACCCCATATAAAAAGAGTTGATGAGTGCATATATGTTGTTTACTTTACATCACAGTCATGTACCATGATTTGGTACTTGTTACTGCCATTTAGAAGTAGGTATATTATGAGGCAGAGGCTATATGCATGGGATTGCAACAAGCATCATTATTTTCTGCAATAATAAAATTGTACATTTTAAATGTGTATGCTCTCTTTTACAACTTTCAAGAGTAGACTATACAGACAAAAAAACTAATGTAACAAAAAGTCACAATTTTAATTTCATAAAGTGTATGTTGGCCCCTTTATGTTATTCAACCAAATATAATTAGTTTTCTGTCAGAAATATTCAGAGGCAGACAAAGTACACAACTCCATTACTTAAGTGAAAGCACAGATACTGCTGGTCAAATATTACTCCATTACAAGTAAAAGTTGTAAAGACAGATTTTCCTACTTAAGTAAAAGTACAGAAGTACTTACTTTTAAAAGTACTTAATTGTCAGAACCTTGCCTGTTTTTATGACCACGCCTTTAAATAAAAGCTTTGCAGATGGATCCGCACGTCTCATGTCTCTTTCTCCCCGTAACAGAATACTCGGCCTCACAAGGATCCAGCAGCTTTTCATGTGGACATTGGCCAGGTATGGACACTGCAAAACTTTTATTAGCCTTAAAGCAGGGCACACGCCCGCTTGAAGGCTATATTCAAGAGTATCTGGACATTGCGTGTTATTCTGATCTGCCAGATTGTGTACTTATAGACTTTTTTTGTGATGGAGTAAATTAACCTTTAAAGTCACGATTAACCCGTGAGGGTCCCTGTTCTTCTCTAAGCTATATTTTGGATTTTGCTCTGCTGTGTGTCGACTTCGTGTTCACGGTGGGTGTTGCGGAGAAACATGACACCGAGTCCGCTTGTGTAATGGCGTAAAATGGTGGACACAACAGCGCCCTGTTTTGTCACAGCTAATCTTCATTAATCAAGTCAAGTTACCATTGATCGTCATGAGTCAAGTCACAATTGATCGTCATGAGTCAAGTCGAGTCACAACTGATCTTCATGAGTCAAGTCAAGTCACGGCTGATCTTCATGAGTCAAGTCAAGTCACGGCTGATCTTCATGAGTCAAGTCGAGTCACGGCTGATCTTCATGAGTCAAATCACAGTTGATCTTCAGGAGTCTAGTCAAGTCACAGCTGATCTTCATGAGTCAAGTCAACTCACAGCTTCCATTCCTGAGTCAAGTCAAGTCTCAGCTGATCTGCCAGAGCCTCGTCACGTCACAGCTGATCATCCAGAGTCACGTCTGTCTGTCTCCTATGTTTCAGTTTTCCCTAGGCCTCAGTCCCTCCCATGGGTTCCTGACCACTCTGGTCTGCCGACACGCTCTGGTGGGCCAAAGCTCCATCTGCTCCGCCGTGGTGGTCTTCAGCTATGCTCTGGTGGTCTTCGTCCCATCTGCTCCGCTCTGGTGGATTTCTGCTCTGTCTGCTCCACTGTGGCGTTCTTCTGCTCCACCCTGGTGGGCTTCTACTCCGCTTTCTCTGCCCTGGTGGGCCTCTGTCCCGTCTGCTCTGCCATTGAGGTCTTCTGCTCCGCCCTGGTGGGCTTCATCCCGTCTGCTCCAACCTGGTGGGCTTCTGTCCAGTCTGCTCCGTCGTGGTCGTCCTTGCTCTGTCTGCTCGGCATGGTGGTATTCTGCTCCTCCATGGGGGTCTTCTGATCCAGGCCTGCGTGGTCGCCTGCTGCCTGGTGGTCTTCTGCTCCGCCAATGGGATCTTCGGACCCGTCTGCCTCGCTTGGTGGACTCAGCTCTGCCGGCTCCGCCCTGGTTCTCTGCTCTGCCGGTCCTGCCTCAGTGCATGGTCTCTTCACTTCCAGGTGGCCCTCCATCCCTCTCCCTGTTCCGCCTCCACTCCACCGCCTTCCTGGATTTTGAGTTTTGAGCGTCTGGAAGCCGCTCCTTGGGGGGGGGGGGGTGCTCTGTCACGAATCCGGTCCATGAACTTCTGTCTGCTTGCCACCAGAGGTCGCCCTTCCATTATATTGACTCTCACACCACACAAACTGTTGCACGTCACTGTGGACTACATTTCCCATGCTCCATTGCAATATCACAAGCTCACCTGAAACCAATCATACACAGCTGCTACCAATAACACACACTGTATAAATCAGTCTCACACCACCATTCAAGGCTGAGTATTGTTTGTGTTTATCGCTCTCCTAGTGGTAGCACTTTATGGAGCCAGTTTCCTGCCCTAGTTTCTAGTCCTTAGTTCCTAGTCATAGTCTTGTCTTGCCTGCTTTCCCGTGTTACCTGATTTTTGCCTGTTTATCTTGGATTAACCCTTTGCCTGCTGCTTCGGACTGTGTTTGCACCTCGCCTGAACTATTGCTCGTGTTATTGGATTTCCCCTCTTGTCAAACCCTCTGGATAACGTTCACTGTTTTGCTTGCCCTCAATATACCTGTTTGCCAGTGTCCGAATCTGGCCTGGTTTTTATGACCCAAGCTTTAATAAAGCTTTGCAGATGGATCGCACGGCTCAAATCTCGGTCCCCGTAAAAATTCCGTATTTATGCAATGAACTGTTTATGATTTATTATTGATCGTAAACTGGAAATACCTAGTAGCAACTTACATTATACCTACTGAATACACTGAATAGTTTGTAGTATCTTTGGAATAAAGAGCTTTAGAATGTTAAAAACCTATGGGGAAAAAACAAAACAAAAAAAATTATTAACACCCCTACCAACCCCCACAAAAGCAGGATGGTAGTGACCTCACACAGCTCTGACAGTGTGCACACACATCTATGTGTAGCCATTCATCCACATTTGAACAGAGTGGACAGTGAAATTGCTGTAAATACAGACTGATAAGGAAGAAAAAAAATCAAACCTTCTTTAAAACCCAGCAACATAACTGTAGCTGTATAACTTTACAACAACAACACTGCTTTAACAAAAAATGCAAAACAGCAAGACTTATTAGACATCAAAACAAAAATAAATAAAAAATGCTGTCTAATCGCTCTCGCTGTACTTGGATGTCCCCCGAATGGTCTGTGCAGTGCTGCTTCAGTCAAACACCTTTTGTTTTTTATTAGGAGATGCACAACAGTTATTCTGTGGCTTTATAGGTAATATTTTAATTTACACAATTTAGCAAAATCAGACAACATTGTGTCTAATATAAACCACAATATTAACTTCTTATTAAAAGTGAAGTGAAGTGACATGTGGCCAAGTATGGGACCATACCCAGAATTAGTGCTCTGCATTTACCCATCCAAGTGCACACACACAGCAGTGAACCCACACAAACCGTGAACACACACCCGGAACAGTGAGCAGCCATATTGCTGCAGCGCCCGGGAAGCAGATGGGGGTTCGGTGCCTTGCTCAAGGGAACCTCAGTCATGATATTGAAGGTGGAAGATAGCGCTGCTCATTCACTCCCCCCACCTACAATCCTGCCGGTACGAGACTCGAACCCACAACCGTTGGGTATGAGTCAGACTCTCTAACCATTAGGCCCCACGACTTCCCACAACCAAGTAGGGACGAAGTTTGTAAATAAAATCACTTGGACCTGTCCGTGCTCAAAAACTTGTGGGAAGGAAAATCATGATCAACTGTCTGATAAAAGGAAAGTCACGTTTCTAGAGAAGAAAGAAAATCACCTACTGACTTTCAAGATGCTAACGGACCTTTTACTTGAGGATCTGATAGGAAATGTAGTGGGAGTGACAAAAGTACAAATGGTCTTTCAAATTTAGTGAAGTTCAAAATCTAAGTTCCAGAAAAAAAATACCAAGAAAGTACAGATACTCAAGTGTACTTAAAGGTGCATCTCAATAAATTAGAATGTTCATGGAAAAGTAATTTATTTCAGTAATTCAACTCAAATTGGGAAACTCATGTATTAAATAAATTCAAAGCACACAGACTGAAGTAGTTTAAGTCTGTAGTTCTTTTAATTGTGATGATTTTGGCCACATTTAACAAAACCACCAATTCACTATCTCAACAAATTAGAAAACTTCACAAGACCAAAAAAAAAAAATACATTTTTAGTGAATTGTTGACCTTCTGGAAAGTATGTTCATTTACTGTACTGGTACGCAATACTTCGTAGGGGCTCCTTTTGCTTTAATTACAAACTCAATTCGGCGTGGCATGGAGGTGATCAGTTTGTGGCACTGCTGAGGTGGTAGGGAAGCCCAGGTTTCTTTGACAGTGGACTTCAGCTCATCTGCATTTTTTGGTCTATTGTTTCTCATTTTCCTCTTGACAAAACCCCATAGATTCTGGCCGTAAGCACACCAAAACATGGTCATTTAACCAACTTTTGGTGCTTTTGGAGTTGTGGGCAGGTGCCAAATCCTGCTGGGAAAATGAAATCAGCATCTTCAAAAATCTTGTCAGCAGAAGGAAGCATGAAGTACTACAAAATTTCTTGGTAAACGGGTGCAGTGACATTGGTTTTCAAACAACACAATGGACCAACACCAGCAGATAACATCGCACCCCAAATCATCACAGACAGTGGAAACTTAACACTGGACTTCAAGAAAATTGGGCTATGAGCTTCCCCACCCTTCCTCCAGACTCTAGGACCTTGGTTTCCAAATGAATACAAAACTTGCACTCATCTGAAGGACTTTGGACCACTGGGCAACAGTACATTTCTTCTTCTCCTTAGTCCAGGTAAGACACCTCTGACGTTGTCAGTGGTTCAGGAGTGCCTTAACAAGAGTAATACGACAACTGTAGCCAAATTCCTACACACGTCTGTGTGTGGTGGCTCTTGAACCCAGCCTCAGTCCATTCCTTGTGAAGTTCACTCAAATCTTGAATCGATTTGTTACAATCCTCATAAGGCTGCGGTTCTCACGGTTGTGCATCTTTTTCTTCCACCCTTTCTCCTTCCACTCAACTTTCTGTAAACATACAGCACTCTGTGAACAGCCAGCTAATTTGGCAATGAATGTTTGTGGCTTAAACTCCTTGTGAAGGGTGTCAATGATTGACTTCTGGACAACTGTCAGATCAGCAGTCTTCACCATGATTGTGTAGCCTAGTGAACCAAAATGAGAGACCATTTTGAAGGCTCAGAAAACCTTTGCAGGTGTTTTGAGTTGATAGCTGATTGGCATGTCACCATATTCAAATTTTTTGAGATAGTGAATTGGTGGGTTTTTAAATGTGAGCCAAAATCATCACAATTAAAGAACCAAAGACTTAAAATACTTCAGTATGTGTGCATTGAATTTATTTAATACATGAGTTTCACAATTTGAGTTGAATTACTGAATAAAATGAACTTTTCCACGACATTCTAAACTATTGAGATGCACCTGTATATACAATTTTTTTTAATAATTTTTTATTTTTTATTTATTTACTTTAAAGTCTTCTATCTGTGTCTGTGGAATCTCAAGGTATTTCAATTTCGCAAGTAAATGACTATAGTTACTGTCCGCCTCTGGAAATTTCTGTAAAGCATCAAAACATCTGTGATTTCTATTGATATCAGCTTTTGTAATGAGGACTATTCAGTTTTGCATAATATTAACAATGAAAGCTCTTTGTGACATCAAGGGTTCCCATGAGAACTAACCTCCATGCAATAAGGGTCTTATATGTAGTGGAAAAAGGTTCTTCCAGGATTGCTTTCACGCTAAAACAAAAAGGTTATTTTAGAAATACAATGGAATTGAGTGAAAAAGACCCCCTTTGTGAAACTATACAGTTCTCATCCTTCAACGTTGTTTGCTTCCAGATGAAGGAAAGAAGGAGTTCCCAAATTTTTATCAGCTGAACTCCTGAGAGGTAAAAATATTAGCTTAATGAATGTTGTGTTATACAATTCAATAAAACATTGTTGTTTACAGTGATCGGATGCTGATTATAAGTAGTTAGTAATTGGTCTTATGTTTTAACATACCTAGATAAATTAATATTGAAAATTATAATAATGAAAACAGTTATTTTTATTTTCATTTATTATAAATAATTATTAAGCTTTTCATCATCTTACAAACCCCCTGTAGTTCCCTCATTAACCCCCATTTGGGAAGCTGCTTTAGGGCAACACGCATCTGTTTTTATGCAGAAGATTATAACTGCTTACCTGTATAGCAGATAGTATAGTTGATCTGTGCTCTATTCCACTGTAACTCAAATATGTTGACCTATTAAGTTTAGTTACTTAATCAAATATACTTTCAACCATTTAATCCTCTGAAATGTCAAATAAACTCAGTCCTATGTGATTCCATAGGTCAAAGCTGTAAACTTGACCCAAAATAATTGGTTAATTACAGACTGATCTCGAATCTCCTTTTTCTGTCCAAGATACTAGAAAAGGTTGCATACTTACAATTATATTCCTTCTTAGAGACAAATGGTATCTGTGATGATTTCCAGTCAGGATTTAGACCGTATCATAGTAATGAGACTGCTCTCATCAGAGTTACAAATAACCTGCTCTTATCATCTAATCATGGTTGTATCTCTCTATTAATGCTACTGGATCTTAGCACTGCATTTGACACTATCGACCACAACATTCTCTTGCATAGACTAGAAAACTTTGTTGGTATTAGTGGAAGTGCATTAGCATGGTTTAAATCGTACTTATCTGACCGCCATCAATTTATAGCAGTGAATGAAGAGTTATCACATCGATCACAAGTGCAGTATGGAGTACCTCAAGGCTCAGTACTAGGGCCGTTACTCTTCACACTTTACATGTTACCTTTGGGAGATATCATCAGGAAACATGTTGTTAGCTTTCACTGTTATGCTGATGGTACTCAGCTCTATTTCTTCGCTGTCCGGCGAAACATACCAATTTGAAAAAATAGCGGAATGCATAGTCGATATAAAAAACTGGATGACGAGTAATTTCTTACTGCTGAATTCTGAAATAACAAAGGTGTTAATTATAGGACCTAAAGACTCTGCATGTAGTAACCTAGAACACTCTCTAAGACTTGATGGCTGCTCTGTCAATTCTTCATAATCAGTTAGGAACCTAGCTGTTATTTGATAGCAATCTTTACTTTGAAAGCCACGTTTCTAGCATTTATAAAACTGCATTTTCCATCTAAAAATATATATATATAAATTACGACCTATGCTCTCAATGCCAAATGCAGAAACATTAATTCATGTGTTCATGACCTCAAGGTTAGATTATTGTAATGCTTTATTGGGTGGTTGTTCTGCACGCTTAATAAACAAACTCCAGCTGGTCCAAAATGCAGCAGCTAGGGTTCTTACTAGAACCAGGAAGTATGACCATATTAGCCCGGTTCTGTCAACACTGCACTGGCTCCCTATTAAACATTGTATAGATTTTAAAATCTGGCTTATTACTTTTAAAGCCCTCAATGGTTTAGCACCTAAGTATTTGAACGAGGATCGTTATTATAGCCTCCATGTCCGCCTTGCGTTCTCAAAGCTCTGGCCAGTTGATAATACCTAGAATATCAAAATCAACTGTGGGCGGAAGATCCTTTTCCTATTTAGTGCTCAAATTCTGGAATAACCTACCTAACATTGTTTGGGAGGCAGACACACTCTTGCAGTTTAAATCTAGATTAAAGACCCATCTCTTTAACCTGGCTTACACATAACCACAATACGCTTCCAATATTTCAAATCCGTAAAGGATTTTACGCTGCATTAATTAGGTCAACCGGAACCGGGAACATTTCTCATAACACCCGATGTACTTGCTAAATCGTTAGAAGAATGGCATCTACACTAATATTAATCTGTTTCTTTCTTATTCCGAGGTCACCGTAGCCACCAGATCCAGTTCTGTATACAGATCAGATGGTCACTGCAGTCACCAGGATCCAGTACGTATTCAGACCAGATGGTGGCTCAGCACCTAAAAAGGACCTCCACAGCCCTGAAAGACAGCGGAGACCAGGACAACTAGATGAGCCCCAAAAATACAGATCCCCAGTAAACACCTTGTCTCAGACGGCCACCGGGACAAAACCACAGGAACCAGATGAGTCCTCTGAACAATGTGACTTTGCTGCAGCCTGAAATGAACTGCTGGTTTGTATGGCAGAGGAGACTGGACCCCCGGTACTGATGCTGGTTCTCCCAAGTTTTTCTCCATACGTCAACGATAGTGTTTTGGTTCCTTGCCGCTGTCGCCTCTGGCTTGCTTAGTTGGGGACACTTCATTTCCAGCGATATCGTTGACTTGATTGCACAGAGACTATTTAAACTGAACTGAGCTGGATGATGACATCACTGAATTCAATGATGAACTGACTTTAACTGAAAAATGAGTGTTTAATATTGTTCATTTTTGCATATTGGATTTTTTGGGGGGGGGGGGGGGGGGGGGGTCACTTATTTTTTCATGATTAATGCTGTTCAGTTGCTTTGACACATTCTGTATTGTTAAAAGCGCTATATAAATAAAGGTGACTTGACTTGACAGTACATGAGAAGGGCATATTCAAATACCTGTGATCCACTTCCATAAATGATTGTACAATATTGATGCCTCTCTCACATATAAAATATATCACTGTGACCTTTGATCTAATTTCTTCAGAGTTTGTTTTCCTATACTAATGGCTTCCCCAGTTTGGAAGCAAACAGTCATTTTGCAGATTCGTAACGCATATCAGATTGGCCACAAACGAGCCGGAATTCTGACCAACAGAGGGATTGTGGGAGGGAAAGAATTTACTGCCATCCGCCATAGAGGGGATTACCCCATCAGGATGAGGAGGAGCCTGCCCAGAGACAGACAGTGCTCTAGCCTCCAGCCCACAACCCTCAGAGCACACAGGTTCTGCCAAAATATGTAATAACACATTAATATAATAAAGAGAAGATGGTTTATGATGCCGAATGAGGCATGGTAGTGCATATCAACAGACCTCTCTTGGATACAAGGAATATTTTTGAAAGGGGACTTTTGCATTCGCCCAACATAAATAGACTATTAAATATGCACTTAGAAACTAACAAATTAGTGGGTCTAAATTGCAGTTTGTCAGACAAGACAGAAAACGCTTGCATAATTGATAACACTTTTTATGATGCGGATTGAGCGAAACAGCAAATGATAACACTGGAGAGTCTGTCTGTAATGAGTTGGCTGTAATTAAAGGTCTATTAATAGCTTGCTGGATTTCATAAAACCATAATTAATTCCAGTTCCAAGATACAGGCTTACTAGGATCTGATCTGATCATTGCCAGTAAAGGCATCTCTACCTTTGGTAAAACTTCATAACCATTAGTTTGCGTATGGCTTTTGATAGAGGTCTGTGTGGGCATTAAGTTGATGCCCTAACAAGACCGTGAGAGATTGATCCATACCTTGCCAAACCTGACAGTTTGGGGTTTCCTCAGCCTCAAGTCAGGTAGACCTAAGCCAGACCAAAGCTAATTAACTACAACTTTCTGTAAAACATCTGACTAACTGGTCTGACTTACTAAAATTTGTAAATTTGTTTGATTTTAGCTGAAGTGTGCACTTACAGGCCTTTCTAGCAAGAATGCTAGAGAACCAATAATACCATTACAGGAGGACATACTGTAACTTTCAAATCAACTTTAGAGTTTCCCAGAGTTCCCACAACTTTTGACTTCTCTGTGGATTGCAATAAAAAAAAAACAATAATATATATTATCTGGTTATACGGATTATAGAGTGAGAAGACTTAATAGATTAAAGAGATATATTAATAGATATAGATTAAAAGAATAAGCGATTTCTTAATAGTGGGAACCACTGTGATTTCAATCCTCATCCAACCGTTTTGTGTATCTTATCATTTCAATCAGGCTCAAGGGAAAGTTGTTAACCATCATCGGCTGTATAATCAATGTTAAGCTACCAAGCCAGTAAGGGCTGCCCTGGAAAGCCTTTTTGTTCATCATATGGAGAATGCAACGGTTTCATGGCGATTGTCCAAACATATGCCTGAACTGTTGTCAGCTGGAGAACAAGACAAACAAGTTGAACGATAAACGAAGACATGGTGCAAGAGGTATATAATCTTACAAGACAATCCAGTTTTTCCTGACAGGAGATGAACCTTCAGAATCATGTATTAGTGCTTTAAAATGCTGTCCTATATGCTGGCAAGCTTTTTTAAATGAAAACCTAACATAACATACTTCAAAACCTATACAGTATTGTGACTGGGTACTGGTCACAGTGTGGCAATGTGTTTTAATCAGTCTCAAACCATATCAATTTTGAAACTGGATTGAAATATACTTATATTTATTTTGGCATTTTTCAGACTTTTTACAATTAATTTATTAAGTTGTGTTATTTTGAGTCCTCTGCACTTGTCTGCAGCTTGGTGCTTATGTTTTATTTATGACAATCATTGCAAAATTACAAACAATGCCAGTGGCATCTAGACTAAACAATTATAATTGAAACTGGAATTGTAAAACAATTGAAAATGTAAAAAGTCCTGCAGCCAATCCTTTTAGAGTATATGCATACAATTTGTTATTTCTCAATGCAATGTAAAAGCAATGTAAAGAAAGCCTGTATTTTTTTTTTATTTTTTTTTATTGATTTACAAGTTTGATTCAGTTTGTGCTGCAATAAAAAAAAATGACATTACAAAAGCATTATTTAAAAATCTTTTCATTACACTAATGCTTTAGTGTCAGATTTGAAACTTACTATATTAGTGTCAGGTATATTTTTTACAAAATAATCACCTGTAGCGTCTCGACCAATCTGACACACTAATTTTTATTTGATTTAACAAATCAATTATTCATTAGGTTAACAAATCGTCACAGTCCCCTCACTCAATTAACTGGATGCCAGGATGTCTGTTGAACACCAGGCGCTATGGTCACCATGACAACTAATCATGATATCACTGGTTTTATGACCCCCAGGAATGTGAGAAGGATAGCCCACTCTTTGTCCCAAGGAAAAGCAGAATAGGAATGGACTGTGTTCTAGTTAATTCATAGAAAAACCGTTATTTGAATGAACACACATATTTCTTCAGGCCATTGAGTATATTATTGTCATTGTGTATTTTGTCTTAGATATTCTTAGACTATTTTAGTATGCTTGTGAGGGGACCCATTCCTGATCCTCCCTTTTCACTATATGTAATCTTACCTTGTTTAGTATCTATGAATTTGCCTTTGTATGATCGAAACAAGCGTGAATATTATATATTGGTACATAGGCAATAGATATTAGGGCCCTGAGAATCTTTAGTAATTTCGATTAAAGTTCCATTTGCAAATTACCATGCTTAGAAACAAAGGGTCGTAAACCCTCCAGCAAATTGCCACCTCCCGCTCGGAAATTCAATTTTGCTCATTGGACAAGCCCATCTCGAAAGGCGGAGATCTTCTCCGACCTTAAAGGCCCGGCTCCAGGGACCCGCCCCAGTCGGTGATTCGGTCAGAAGCAAAGATGATGTGAGAAAAACGCTTCAGGATACCAAAGCATCTGTGCCAGGCCTTTTCTTCGGCCTAGTCCTTTCCATTCATCAAGTAACACTGACTCAAACTGGTTCTTCTCATCGACCCGAATTCAGCAAAGATCTACGGGAAGCTTTAAGATTTGCATCAGGAAACTCTTTCAGACCGCAGAGACTCGCTAAGTATCAAACTCAGTCTTATTAATTGATACATTAAGTAACATTTGCACCTTTTTACAAAGGTGTGTTTGAACTAAGACACTGATGTTTCCCTCAGGCTGTAGATCTGCTGAATATTATATACATGCAAAGTGTCCATAAAATTTCTTTATGCCTCTTTCTGTACTGAGTTAAGTTTTAACCCTTTCCTATACCAACTGTATGTTTGTGTGTGTGTATGTGTATGTTAGACGGCTTAATGTGTTTATGTAGTATGTAAGACTAGTTTAAGTCTTTATGTAGTTAATAAAACCTTACTTACATCACACTTGACGTGGTTCATTGTTTACTCATAACCGGAGTCAATAATCATGCAGATTTATGTTACAAGCTTTTGTAGAATTGTACATTAAGGAAGTTATTTCCCTTAACCAGGGAATTAACGTTCATAGAATTGACAAGACGGTTGACCCTGAGTGATCAGCTAAATATATACAGTGGATCTAAAATATGAATAGTTAATTATAACGAGTTATGGTTAATTATTCATATTTCCATGAGCTGAGTCGCTACATATTTTGGTGGAGAGAATGCGGGCATGACAAAACGAAAGTTATGAGTTTAAACACTGGCAACTTAAAAGTGTGTGCTTGATAGCCAGGTTAAAATAGGACGTGACTTCATATGCCCGGTTGTGTCCCTATTTGCTGGCTTGTTAAAATGCATATAAAGTAGGGGCTTGAATTGGTACCACTATTATGATTGAAAGAGTCTTTATGTATTTCATGCTTAATGGCATCGGTGTAAGGTTAATCTGATTTTAGCAAAGAAACCCTAATTTCAGTATTAAAGCATAAATCTGTCTTGACAAAGCGTAAGTCTGAATCTCAGTTCAGGGCCTGTCCAAACTGTACCATATGTAATATGCTTTAGTGAAGAAATCACAAAATTGCAATATTGTTTAAATAGTTCCTTTGAAGAAGAAATCTCAGTACAGTAATATCAAGGTAGATGTGAGCGCTGCTCCCATTTCTACAGCATAAAGGCCTTATAGTTTATAATTAGATGAAGCAGTCAGTACACTTTGAACTGTAAAAAAAACTGTTTGTATTTATATAAGCCGAGCAACCTGGTGGTCATTATGTGTTTCACTCGCTGAGTGAATTTAAAGGTGTAATACTGTACTTTAGTATTCATGTGTGAGGCACACATAATGTTTATGTATATATGTTTAAACCGGTTTTAACTTTCAGTAAACACGTTTTGTAATTCTTTAAAAAAGTGCAAGAAGTTTATTGTTACATTAGAGAAGCACTCACCGAAATGCTTAGGTAATGCAACAAGTCTTGCAGGCTGAAAGCACCACGTTCTAAAACAATGACTGTTTAACATAGACAGACATTAAAACTGCGTTAATTACACTGGCATGCATTGGTTACCGTGACAACAACTTGTCACAGGAAGTGCTAACGTCACATAGCACAACACGCCATGTTTGTAAACAAACCATTTGAAGCAGCTAAGCTAACACGACTTAGCATAGTTTCATTTTAGGCTAAGCTACCAAATAGCTTTAACAATTAGGGGATAACACTCTTTAATTGAAGCTCTTAAATACAACATGTGTGTGTGTGCAGTGTGAAGTAATTTGAAATTAACCTAATCCCTGGTTTCTGATTTTTCCATTTCTCCTCCTTCTTTTTCTTCTTTTTCTATGTATCTCAATCTTCAATTCGTCTCAGCGCGAATTTAACTATCTAGATGTATCCTTCCTGATTGCTATTGCTTAGTTACTAGTTAATTAATTCTAAATTTAATTAAATCTTAACTGTTTATCGAGGAAAGACTCATTGAGGTATTGTGTGCTTTTAGTAACACACTAATCACTAATGCTGCTATTTGTTCCTAATACCAGAATGATTACCTTGTTTTGTTAATAGCAGTCAGCTAATTTTAAATCCATTTACATGTTATGCCCCCTTGATGTTCTCTCTGAACCTCAAAAGGAACCAGAGACATTTCTATTTTTGATTTGTTTATTTTCAAAAATAATCAGCATAATCTGAATAGAAATGCTCTCCTTTTCCTTCTGCTTTTCCCTTTTCTCCTTCATACCTCAGAGATTAAGCCTGTTGGGGAACCGTCAGCAAATTCTGAGTGATAATTTGACAATAATTTGACAGTAGTCTTAAGTCATCAATCAAAATCCTGTTTACGCCCTTTTCAGCAAAACATATGCTGACCCAAAACTATTTTAGCATTCACACACTGTTTTGATCTTGTAGTAGTCTCTAACCCCTACTCTCAACACAAGTGTGCCAAAATGTTACAGATGCTCAGACTAACTGCCCAGAATGCAGACCGAAGAGGGCTGGGCAGGCGTCGTGAGGAACACCCCCCTTTACCCAGGGCCGACGACCACCTACTGAGCCGAAAGCAACTGGACACAAAGAGAAGAGTACCTCAGACTCATGACTCAAGCGAGAGTTGTGGCTACAAAAAGCTCGCCAAGTTCATCACCCTCCGTGGCCCACAACCTCATGGGTCTGAAAAAGGAGGTAAATGATCTCAAGCAACATATCACGGCGGTATCCCACAAGGTCCCCAGCAAAATGGAGCTACAGGAGGAAATCAATAGATTTAAAAAGGCTCTGACAGCTGCTGAACAGCAAGAGCACCTGGAAAAGGTAGCCAGAAAGGACCTGGAAAGGAAACATCCCACACAAAATTACCATTAAAGCAGCAAATTCTGAGCTCTTAGACAAAGTTGCCAGAATTGAGACTCTGATCCAGCAGCTGAACAACACTCAAGACAAACTTGACATGGTCCAAAGAGAACTCAGGTAATCTTATAGGCTGCAAAAGGAAACACAATTCGAGAGACACCCTACTCCTGCACCCTCACTCAGCAGTGAAAACTCCCTCAGGCTTGCACCAAACTACGAGTGAGGAGCCAGCACTTTCTGCTTAACAACACAGCAGACAGAACCATAATACCTCAAGCAACCACAGAGAGGAGGGGGTCCCATCCAAGCATCCCTGCAGCAGCGCATGATGCGACCCCAGAAACTTTGACAAGCTAACCATAAAACAATAGTTTCCTACTTTATGCAATACGAGCAGTAATTTAGAACGGTGGAGTCGTTTTAAACATTGCTTGCAAGCAGACCCAATAATCAACCTTATGTGTCTGTTTCATAAGTTAGTAACTTCTTCTCCATGCGCATACCAGTTCCTGCTCAAAAACCAGATAAAATTATAGTTCGAATGTACCTTCCTGACGAGCAGTAAGAAGTATCAGGCTATAATGTGTTTAAATCTTACGATAAGAAACTAACCTGATTTTAGCGATGAAATCCTAATCTCTGTTGTTAGTGGGGCATAAGTCTATTTTCTGACGACGAAAACTCGGGATTAGCAGCTCATATAAATGATACCAGAATAAATCAGTCTGATTTTGGGCGAAGAAATCCCCATCTTCAGTACTGTGTAGGTGATCTGAACGATGCTCCTCATTTCACTAATTTAAGACCTTATTATGTGTTACGTATCATTGTACTTCATTTTGACCCGCTCATGTGAAACATTTACATAACTCCTTATACATGCGCGCACCAGTTTCTGAACAGAATCAGATAAAACTATAGCTTGAAGGTGCCTTCCTACAGGTATTAGAAAGTGTCAGTGCTATAATGTTTTTAAATCGTAAGATAAGAAACTAACCTGACTTTAGCGAAAAAATCCTAATTTCTGTTGTTAGTAGAGAAATTTTTGTAAAAATAAGTCTATTTTCTGACGACGCAATTTCAGATTAGCAGCTCATATAAATGGTTCCAGAATGAATCGGTCTGATCTTGGGAGAAGAAATCTCCTTTTTCAGCACTGTGTAGGTGATCGGAGCGATACTCCTCATTTCATTAATTAAAGGCCTTATTATGTGTTACGTATCAATGTACTTCATTTTGACCCGCTCATGTGAAACATCTACATAAAATTAATGGTGTTATTCTAGCGTAACTAACTACGAATCCACCATTGCCTGTAAAGTGAATGTACTGTTTTGATTAATGAATGAATTTGTACGGGACATGCATGAGTTTCCCAAGCATGCTCACAGCAGTGCAAGTCTGCTCAACCTGCACCTGTTGTGAGCTTGCATTAGTCTCCTAGCAACACGTGACCCCGGAAGGGTGAGCAGACTCTTCCGGTTAATCTGACAACAGCATTCACTTCACAGCCCTGTGTGTCAACAAAGAATTGCGTGTAACCAACGCTAACTCTTAAACTAAGCCCTTTACCTCAACTGCTAACTGTTAGCATACGACTAACGCTAGATAAGCGTGTAAAGTGTAACTTTCTAACCACAACTCTCTCTCCCTCTCTCTCTCTCTCTATCTCTTTATTGTTGTTTTGACTTTATTTTCTACCTCTTTTTTAATTTATTGAATATTTACATTGTTTCGCCACCAAGAGTACAATCAGCGAAATTGATTGTATTAAATGAGATTATTAAATAAATTTATTTATTTTTTTATTCCATTTTTTATTTTTATTTTTTATTTTGTTTATTTACTTTCCCCTTTTAATTTCCTACAGCTCTTAGGACCCCTTTTTTATTTTATTTATTTAATTTTTTTTTTTTGTTGTTGTGTTTTTACTTTTACCTTATTTTAGTTATTTCACCATCACCATCGTCGTTTTGGATAGGATTACAGTAGTTCGAGCAACTGTTGTTTCCTTAGCGAGTTATACAGGTTATTAGTAGCATAAACCCTGTTTCCTCTCTACTTCTCCTCAATCCTCAGTGCAAGACCTAATACATTGAAGGGCAGCTACCATTAAACACAATGTAGGCTAAGATTGAACTAGGAACAATTCCCACTGTTTCTTTTTCTTTTGACGAGGTATTTGGTGGGTCCCTGCTAGTTTAGCTAACAGCCTAACCCTAGGGTTATGAAGTCTATTGCAGCATCACACACAAGTGAAACCTGCTTAGCCATATCTCTTAGAAACAAAACTAAAATAGGTAAAAATGTTCCTTTTTTTTTTGAGTTCATCTTATTTTATTTCAGTTTCGTCATAGTAACAAAACCCGTGAACCATCAGTGAGTATAGCCCGCGTCATTCAGCGGACCTCTACGGCCCCCCCTCAACAAAGTTGCTCAAACTCTTCCTTTGTGTTCACGAACCCAAAAACATAGCACCCTACCTCACTAGTTGCCTCTCACCAGCTATTCATACCTTACACGTCCTACACAGCCGTTCCCCTTAGAGATTGTTTAACACCTCTGTACGTACCTGCAATTGCCTTGTGTCTCTCTCTCTCTGGTGTTCCCACAAGTGTGCCAGTATGTCGCAGGCATTCCACAGACATCCAGCCCTGCCAGATCACCAGGACCACCTGGAAACTAAAGCTGACAACGGTCAAAGCAGCCAACGACATGCCATGGCAAAGAAAGGAACAGCGAGACTGCGACTTAAGTGAACACCTGACCAGCATCATCTTCTCCTCTGCCCACACCCTCAAGGGCCTCAGACATGAGGTATATGAGCTGAAACTGCAAGTCACAGAATTCTGCAGAGAACTGACACCTGCTCAACGAGAGAAAGCACAGAACGGATGCAAAGAACCTCACCGAATGGTGCGACAGAAAGAAATCACCAGTCTGCACAGAGGCTCTAACAGCTGCTAAACAACAAGCGCCGCTGGAAAAAGCCATCACAAAGGACTTGAAAAGAGAACTGTTTCACACAAAGTCACTCTTAAACACAGCATATGTGGAGCTAAATGAGAGAGACACCACATCTTAGGCCTTACAATGCCACCTGCATACAGACAGAGCTGAGTTCCAAACCCTGACTCAGCAATTAGAAAAGAGCTTGACTTGGTTCAGAAAGAATTAAAACAGTCCTACCGACTGCGCATAGAATTAAGCAAAAGACAGCCGGCTGAATATCGGTCGCCAGCAGGGTGTGTTTTGCAAGCCCTCCACGCCTGTGCACAGCTACGAAAGGGGGGAAAGGGAGCCAAAGCCTTCTGCTTGACACTTCACAAGTCAGCTCCCTGAAAAACTCTGCAGCTGCAACAAAAAAAAAAATTTTTCAGGCAAACCGAAGCAACGCAACGAAGTGAATTCAGTGTCACAAATGAACTGAAAAATGCTTGCAGACCACAAGGCGAACAGAAAGGGAAAACACGAAACAGAACTCCCCCTGACCAGCAGGCCCAGACCCCCTCAGCCAAGAGACCGAACCTGCGAGGGGGGGGGGCGAGAGCCACTGTTCACACGTCACCAATCAGCAGCCACAAGGGGGTGGGGCAAGGACCTTTCCAGAGGATCACTGCAGACACACACACACCGTGTGACCCCACAGACCCCAACGAGCTGGCCAGAGACAACACATCTGGCAACCTAACTACTCTCAGACCCAGAGTCTGAACACAGACTAATCGCTGCCCCAGACACCAAGCAGGGACGGCGTGAAACTCCCCATGCTTACTAACACAGACTTTGACAAACTTACTCCAAAACTCACAATTACCCTGGGATGGCGGAGAACACCAGCTGCAAGAAGTCATCTAGGCATTAGGGCCTGCCGCAAAATGCCTAATCAACAGCTGCGTAACCTGACACAAAAGGCCTTTAACAAGCACAAGGCCTCCACTAAAGGTGTTTGTCAAACCCAACTGATTCTGAACTTCACAACTCAGAAACCAAAGCGGGCACCAGAAGGCACCCAACATTGCCACAATGCAAAACCCTTCTAAAGAAAGCCCCTAGCCAGAAGAGGACAAATCCATCACCATGGCAACAGACCCAGGTACCAGACCAACCACTGGGAAAAGGCATACTCATCCTGCAAACACCACGGTATGTACAACAGCAGTCCACCACAACATCCTCATCCACACAACGGAGGCTACACAAGGAAAGCTGGACACGCCTACTTCTGGGTTACAGGAGCTGCTGACACTCGCAAAAAAGAGCTCCTTGAACAAAACTCAATTAAGGAGTACTCAGAAGGACAAACCTCTGACTCCTTGCCTGCTGAATCACAGCATCAGCCCCTCCAAGGGAGGAGCATCCCTTGAAACTGGTCGACACCCCCAGAAGTAGCCAGACACCGTTGGATTGAGCAACGGGCCCACATGCCCAACAGCGGAAGCTCTACCAACACAACTCAGGCAAGCTCACGTCGGTGCCACCACAAGAGCCAAGTGACACCGCAAACATCAGATTTCTAGTGACGTTCGGGCAGAACAGAGAGCTCACAACCACCTGCTGCTCTCCTGCCATAATCACTAGGTCAGTCTGAAACTCTCTACACACTACAAAATCTCCATAACAATTAACTGCAATCCCTGGAACCACCTGCACTATCACCAGTGAGAGTCTAACCCAGCTGACCCACATCATGGGTACCACAGATAGCATACTGGCTAACAACATCAACAAAAAAAAAACATCCTACCCGGACTAACTAACTTCAGGATGACAGGTGACACAGCCACGACACCTGCTGCATAAGCTCGAGGAACCACACCTTGCTACAGCCTACATCACAACAGCACACCACCAGACAGCATCCAACAAGGCACCAACAGCCAAAAACCACCACTGGCTCCCAGCCGTGAGTGCCAGGTGTGTGTTCGATTGTTCTGCACCTTGACATCGCTCGTTGTTGTCTATTCTACGGACAACAACGCTCGAAAGGGGGGAAATATGGAGCGTCTCGACCAATCTGACACACTAATTTTTATTTGATTTAACAAATCAATTATTCATTAGGTTAACAAATCGTCACAGTCCCCTCACTCAATTAACTGGATGCCAGGATGTCTGCTGAACACCAGGCGCTATGGTCACCATGACAACTAATCATGATATCACTGGTTTTATGACCCCCCAGGAATGTGAGAAGGATAGCCCACTCTTTGTCCCAAGGAAAAGCAGAATAGAAATGGACTGTGTTCTAGTTAATTCATAGAAAAACCGTTATTTGAATGAACACACATATTTCTTCAGGCCATTGAGTATATTATTGTCATTGTGTATTTTGTCTTTGATATTCGTAGACTATTTTAGTATGCTTGTGAGGGGACCCATTCCTGATCCTCCCTTTTCACTATATGTAATCTTACCTTGTTTAGTATCTATGAATTTGCCTTTGTATGATCGAAACAAGCGTGTATATTATATGGTGGTACATAGGCAATATATATTAGGGCCCTGAGAATCGTTAATAATTTCGATTTAAGTCCATTTGCAAATTACCATGCTTAGAGAACAAAGGGTCGTAAACCCTCCAGCAATTGCCACCTCCCGCTAGGAAATTCCATTTTGCTCATTGGACAAACCCATCTTGAAAGGCGGAGATCTTCTACGACCTTAAAGGCCCGGCTCCAGGGAACCGCCCCAGTCGGTGGTTCGGTCAGAAGCAAAGATGAAGATGAGAGAAAAACGCTTCAGGATACCAAAAGCATCTGTGCCAGGCCTCTCTTCGGCCTAGTCCTTTCCATTCATCAATTAACACTGACTCAAACTGGTTCTTATACGACACGAATTCAGCCCAAGATTACGGGAAGCGTTAAAATGTGCCAGGAATCGCTTTAAGGGACCGCCGAGACGTGCAAGTATTCAACTTAGTCTTATTAATTGATACATTAAATAACAGTTACACCTTTTTACAAAGGTGTGATTGAACTAAGAATCTGACGTATCCCTGAAGGCTTTGATTTGTTGAATATACATGCAAAGTGTTCCATAAAATCCGTCTTTAGGCCCGATTTTCTGTACTGAGTTAAGCTTTAACCATTTCCTATACCAACTGTATGTGTGTGTGTGTGTGTATGTGTATGTTAGACCGGCTTAATGTGTTTATGTAGTATGTTAGACTAGTTTAAGTGTTTATGTAGTTAATAAAACCTTACTTGTATCACACTTGACGTGTTCATTGTTTACTCATAACCGGAGTCAATAATCATGCAGATTTACGTTACAAACTTATAGAATTGTACAGTAAGAAAGTTATATCCCTTAACCAGGAAACTAACGTTCTCAGAATTGACAAGACAGTTGACCCTGAAAGGTCAAGTAAATATCTACAATGGATCTAAAATATGAATAGTTAATTATAACTAGTTATGGTTAATTATTCATATTTTCCATGAGCTGATTCGCTACACACCTGTCGACTTCTACTCAAGTAATTTATTACAATAGGATTGCCACTGTTACAGGCCTGTCATATAGTCTATAATGCTAACAACATAAATATATTTACAACATGTGTAAATATATTAAACAATTTACTCTAATTATAGTAGTGTAGGATTTTCGCAATGGAATAAATTAAAGCTGAATCACCATGATAGCTCTAGATCACAGCTGTTCAGCAGACTGGTGAAAAGGAATTAATTACATTATCTCCAATCATACAGTATCTATAAGGCTTTCAAAAGAATCTGTGTTAGAGAAAGTGCATTAGTATTGGTCAAATATACGGCATGTGTATCTACTGTACAATGCTTCAAAAATAAGAGTGTCAAGAATGGTTCGTTTCTAGTCCACTTTTCGGTTACACTTTACTTGAAGGGGTGTGCATAAGACTGACATGACACCTTCATAATCATAACATGACACATACATAATCATGACATGACATGTCATGAATATGAAGGTTTTTTAGTGCATGTTTATGACAACTGTCATTAAGTGTCATTCGCTCAGTTATGTAATTTTTAATGCAAAGATGACATTGTTTGAGATGTCTTTGTTATGGGCTATGGTTAGGGGTAAGGGTAGGGGTAGGGTTAGGTCAAATAATATCATATTTACATTAAAAATGACATAACTAAGCGAATGACACTTAATGACAGTTGTCATAAACATGCATAAAACCTCCTTCATATTCATGACATGTGTCATGTCATGATTATGAAGGTGCCATGTCAGTCTTATGCACAACCCTTCAAGTAAAGTGTTACCCACTTTTCTAATGAAAATAGATTGTGATCTAATTATCAAAATCTATATATAACAAAATAACAAAACATTTAAAGAAACACCTTTATAATATTGATTAAATAAAAATATCTCAGTGTTTTCCATTTTACCACTTAGTGTTCCTTTAAAAAATAAATATCAAAAAGCCACAGACTGTTGTGGTTGGCAGGTGGATTCAATTGCAGCCCACCACCTTATACTGTTATGCAACAGCAAATACCTGCATAATATATTCAGTTATAATACTGATAGAGATATAGAAGTCAGGCAGACATATGAGAGAGAAAAAAAAATCTAACTCAAAGCAGCATTAACAAAGAACTACACTGTCATCATTAGAATTTCAGTAACAAGACATAAACTGCCTGAAACTAGACAAATTAGTATTGGCATGGATGTGAAGCAGCATATCACTATAAATAAAGAATGTATGCTTAAACACCAGATTTGGCGATGGGTAAACCCAAACGGTGATCCAGTGAAGGTTTCTAGTGTCCATAAGAAAGTGGTGATGTTGTCTGGATGGTGCCAAGTCTCCCATTCACTTGCCGTCTTGTCTGTGTGACAGGGACCTGTGTAATTGAAAGTTTTAAGTTGTAATATTTTTGTCTTTTATTCAAGAGATAAATGTTTTGAATGCAATTTAATCCGTATGATGGTATCTCTGGTGTTACTGTCTTTGGTGTTACCAACTTTCAAAGAAACTCCACATAAATGAATGTAAAAAATCATTAAGCTGCAAAATTTGTGGAAAATTAGTGGTAAAATACCAAAAGTAGTAAATTTATCTAAAATCTATTTTTTTTTTAGACATTTCTCCTATATGGTTTCTTTAAAACAAGCTTGGGCTGTAATGAGCCTCTTGCCTTCTTCAGATGTTGAGCCCCAGAGCCTGAGCGAATGGCCTCCAGAAGAGCCTCTCGGGCAGACTCTGAGTTTCCTCCAGCAGGCAGCACTAGAGGGGTCTTGACTGGAGCTGAAGGTGGAGGTGGGGATGGCACAAAGGCAGGAGAAGAATTGGGAGGAGGTGAGATATCATCTCTCTGGACATTTCTGTCCTCCTCAAGTTTCCTGATCAGAACGCTCAACTTCCTTCAGCACGTGCATCCTGAGTTTCTGTATTAGAAGTACGACAACTGACAATGGCATTATAGTTAACTTAAAGGGGTCATTTGATGCGATTTCAATTTTTCCTTTCTATTTGAAGTGTTACAAGCTCTTGGTTCATGCATAAAGAAGATCTGTAAGTTGCAAAGACTAAAGTCTCAAATCCAGTAGTCATATTCTTATAAAAAGTTCAAGAGGTAACCACCGCCTACCTAAACTGCCTCGTTACTCACACAGCTCCCCACAGTGCTCTAGTCACGATGTGGGGAAAGGATTCTTGTATAAAGCCCCCCCCACTTTTCACGCAAAGAGAAGAGAGCGCCTGATACTTTTATACCTCGCCTTTGATAGTATTGTTGCCAGCGCCATGTAGTGAAGACGCGGTGTTTCGTTGTGAAAGAGAAACTACTTTGTTTGGTCTTTCAAAAGAGGACGATATCCACTTCGTCGAGCCTAGAGCTGATCCGTGCCGATCGGCTTTCACCATGGACGAAGCAAAGTCCAGCCCGGGGTCATCACATGTGGTTTGCCGCAAGCCCTCCGGCCGTTCTCACTCAGCCGCCGTATGTTTCGTTGTGAAAGCGAAACTACATTGTTTGGCCTTCCAAAAGAGGACATGACTAGAAATCAGTGGTTGTCAAGTTGTATTTACAACACTCTTCCAGAACAGTTCAACCCAAGTATTCAGATGTGGTTGCCCTCCTCTTCCAGCCACATCTTTATAGAACGACGACCGTTCCTGATCCTGAACAAGTTAAATTTAAGACTTTTTAAAACCTCTTTAATAACACCTTATGTGAAATTTAAGACCAAGCCAGTGATGGAAATACACATTATATTACATGCGCTGGCGGAGGCGGTATATATCCAATATTTAAGTGTTTAATGTAATAAAGCAACAAACAGCATTTTTGACAGCAATATTTTATTATTACGATATACAGTGAACTTTTCATATCAGTAGACAATATCCCATACAAAATATTCCCACAAAAGCACCGCGTCACCAAGATTTTTGGTGGTGTACGTATCAAGTAAAGTAAACTTGCATTAACCCATTTAAAATAGCTAGGAGGCTGGTCAGCTAGCTAGTTAGAGCTGTAATTTATTTATTTTTCAAATTAGACCTGTATTCTACTGCAATTCTCTCTGATGACGCGGCCTAAGTAATACTAACTTACGAGCGGGGAGAATAAATCTTCAATAATATAAAGGCCCTCCTGCCTAGCGATCGAGTTTTATTTCGTACGAACAAACGATCCACATGTAAAACATATATAAACCGTAATCTCTAGCTTCCGCTGTTGTATGCACGTTCATTCCAGCTGGATGACGTAGGACGTATGTGTGGCAAATGCGCCGGTGAGAAGTGACGAATGCGGAAGCAGAGAGGAAGAGAACAAAACAAAACAAAACACCGGTCACGAATTAGAAGTACAAAATGAGGATTTGTAAAGAAAAATGTTGGAAGATTTCGATTTAAGCCAAGAGGAAACTGGTTTTCCTTTTGCTAAAGTAAGAAAACTTTGCTTCCTTTTATCCTGTAAACAAACGTTGGTTTTCACGAGACTAGCATATACTCACCGGCGCATGCGCTACGCATAAGTTTCAGCTCAAAATATTCCACAGATCATTTATTATATTATTTTGAAAATGCCTATTTTGAGTGGAAGCAGAAACACTGTTTTAGTGCTTATCTCTTTAAATGCAAATGAGCTGCTGCTCCTCGCCCCTTTTCTACAATAGAGCTGCGCCATTACAGCTCGTAACAATAAGATACTCTAATAAAAAAGTAAAAAAACCTTCTGTTTGGTTTTGATTATCATGTCTATCGCGCTGAAATTATGCGTTTTAAACCATATGAGTTTAAACTTCAGAAAAAATTTTTTCTGAGCGCACACATCCAAAGCACACATATCCAAACAGCTGGGAAAGAAATTGCATGCTTATATTAGATCTGTGTGGCAGCAGCAGCAGCAGCATTAATAACAGACCTAACAATAAAAATAAATAAATAAATCCACGCTACTCTTGTCTCCTCTGACGGCTCGGGAATTATAAATAGTGTTTCTGCTGCAACCTTGTTGTGCCCAGCTGGAATGCATACGAACAGTTAGCATGCTTGACCGTCCAAACTTTGACATGCGCGTTCGAAATGGACACCGAGTGTCGACTTGCCGGAATTATGCGAAAACAGAATGGCGGTGCTGTGGGTGGAAACGTGCAGATTGAGGGGCAGTGATATTATAATAAGATCCATTTGCCATGTCACACAGGAAGCGAAATCTGACGCGCTAATTTTTTCAAACGCTTGCAGAAAGAGGCTTACCAAAATAAAGTTACAGGGTTAATCTTTTTCACGTTTCCTGGGTTGGTAGATGCACCGGGGACCCGATTATAGCTCTTAAACACGGAAAAAGTCAGACTTTTCATGATAAGGAACTGCGCCCGCCCTGCTAACGTTCACAATGAATGAAGCATTCAAGCAGTGCTTACTAAGCCACTTCTTTATAATAGCACTGTTCAAAGATTTAGAGTGCAGCATAAAAAAAACCTGTTTGCACTTAACATCTGGTCCATCCTTTTTTTGCCTGCAGAATTTCACAGTACAAAGGTAAGTGTAAAAGTAAGTGTCACATTGTTGTCCACAAAAAGATGTGCTCACATTTACCGTTGCTGTGCAAAATTTAACAAATGAAAATTCTGTTATTTCAGTAAGAATCAGCACAATCTAGAATTTTGGGCAAAATCTGGAATTTCAGCCAAAAAATCACAAGGATTTCTCATTGGGTTCAAGATGATGCAAATTTCCTGTGTTGACTATTGACAATGGACCTTCTTTGCCCACAAAATTTCACTAATGTGACCACACCTTAGAGTTGTAAAGGGGCAGAAATTATCTGGTAAATTTCCATAAACTTACCTGAATTTTTGGAAACTTTTGGAACATTTTGACAATTTTCTGAAATTTCCGGAAAGCTTCCAGAAATTTCTGGCGCTTTTCAACCCTACCACACCTTAAGTGTCACTAATATTTAGCTTACCTTCTTCAGTCTGGCAGAGTTGTTTGGAGCTCTTATTGAGGAAAGAAGTGCTGAATGCTCGTTATCTGCATAATTGTAAGTTGGCTTCCTAACTGTGCAGTTGGTAGACAAGCCAGACACCTGAACAATGTGAAAAGCAAGACATTAGACAGATTTAATACATTAAATTCTCATTTTCATTCCTGAAAATTTTAAAAATCTTTAATCATAATATCTTTAACAAAGTTGTAAAAACATTCCATCTTAAGATATTCCAAAAAGCTGATACATTTACTTTCATGCTGTGATTGACAGTTTACCTTTCTGAGCTGTTCAGTGCACTCTCCAGACTGTATGGCCTCCATAAGCGAGCTATGAATAGAAATGTTCTTCTGTTCAGGCTTAAAAGTAACAGGCTTGAACTTCTTAACTGGTCCGAACAAGTTAGCCTGGTTTGGATCATATGGAATCTCAGATTTGTGTACCTCTGGCTTCTTTGTAAGTGGTGGACGTGTGGTGTCTGTTGGCGTCTCTCTGGCAGAGGAGGTGTCTGGGAACTTATTGATTGGTGTGGCTTCTTCAGAGGAAGACTCCGTGTGTTTAATGTGAGCAGACATATGTGTAGAAGGCTGGATTTTGTTATTTAAGGGATGGGATTCAAGAGATTTGGTTCTGTCTTCCCCAAGCAGAGTGCCTTTTTCAACACTGCTTATTCTCTCAGAACTTGCCGGCTTTTCGGCAACATGACTGATGTAACTTTTCAGGTGTTTAGGGTGTCCAAAAGAAGGCCTTGAATTTTGGGGGGGTTTGAAAGCATTAGCAGGTTTGTGTATGATTGTAAGTCTAACCTCACTATTAAACCGTTGGTGTTGGATGACAGCGTTGTTGGCCCACACACAATGATCTGATGCCGGGGTGCAAGTGGACTCGTTACAGCTAGCGGGCTAGTGCATAGCCCTTGATATCTGCTTGGTGTTTAGTGTGAGGACATGCTTATTAATGTTATAGCAATGGACCAGAAGATATCGTATTGCGTGGGGCAGTCTCTTCTGGCAGGGCTATAGAAAGAGAAGATCTCGCCTTTCGCTGTGAAAGAAGGCGATTTTCTGCAGGCTCTGCGCCATATCGAAGGCTTACTTAGCCACCTACATGATATGAGGTCAACTCCTTTCCAATATAATGACCCTCTTTGGTGTTTCCTCAGGAGGTGTTTCCGGCAAAGTTTAGAGATCAGACACAATCGAGCAGGTTTGAACACATCAGTATACTCTGTTGCTTATATGCGGCCCTCGGTTGCATCGTAGTGATTGCGTCTTGCTTTCTTCAGTGCGCCAGAATGTTTGGCTTTGCCTCCAAGGGGATGTTATCTGTATTAGACCGTCCACATTTGGGATGACATTTTTCTCGTGGGCCAGTAGCAGAAACTGTTTTTGCTGTAACCACGTATGCCCTGTATCCTCGCTTCATCAATCTAATGGACACTATGAATAGCAGCGCCTGGCTAGCTTGCACGTCTGAGAAACAGCGGGTTTGGGGGGGCGGTGACTGTGAGGTTTAATTCCAAATTTGGCAGGTGAGGAACGCGCAAACTCCTGGAGTGATATTGTATCCTGAGTTGTTGGTGATTCTGCATAAATAGTGTCATTTCGGCATAAGCAGTCTCGCGAACTGATGCGACATAGGTGCAGCTCTTCAGTCTCTCGTCAGCCGAACCTTTTGAGCTTTGAACAGCAGGACACACAAACTTTGGCGGACTCTGCTGGGGATACTATGTCTCTCGAATATTTAAGTCTTTTTTTTTTTTTTTTTTTTTTTTTTGATTCATTTACAGCTTTACTCTAGTATCGGAGTGGAAGACAAGCCTTCGGCTTCAAGTAAGTAAAGTTCTCCTTCCAAATAGCCAGTAGTGTTTTGTGTTGGCTTCTCGCTGGTTCGAGGTGTACTCATGGTTTTCTCAACTGTGAGTGTAGTCTCTTGTGACTTCTGTGTTTCTCCTCTATCAGGCAGGCATTGTTGTTTTTGTTTTGTATAGCTTCACATGGTGCACACAATTGGTTGGTAATGTTTTGAGAGCTGCATAGCAATGCTGCCTCACACTCACTGAAGCTGCACTGGTCATCCTCAAAAACTTCATCAATAGTTGTCACTGGAATGTCCATGTCAACAATGGAAACAGGTATTTCATCCTCCACAAACACAGATGTTCCTGCTGAGTAATTAGTGTAATATTTAGAGAGAAAAAAAACAGAATTATGGAGTAAATTAGTCATTCAAACATTGTTCATGGTATGAGAGCTGTCAGGAAACATGTTTACTTAAATTACTTCCTGGCAATTTACAGGATGGATAACTGTTAAAAAAAAAAGGTTTTAAAGGGTCAAGAAACACTAAAGTTCATTTTCTGAGATTATGAGGTATGTGTGTTAAACATCATAGAACATCAGTGATAAAAACCTATCAAACTGCTTACATAAATATGCCACAGAATATGGGACTTATACGTCACAGGATATGCGTGTATTAGCGTAATGTACGGTGAGCTATCAAAATCAAGCTTTGCTGCATGTAATGCTGAATAGCAACATGCATTTATGGGAAATTCTGATGCTTTTAACTCAATGAGAGTGAAACAGAACTGTCTGAATCTGAAGGTGCTATTGTGTTGTCCGTTTCCTCTCTATCTCCACTCAAATTTTGGCAGTGACGTAAGAAAGTATGCTGCTTCAGTATTTGTAGATTTTTCCCACATGTTTCTATGGTATACTGAACAAACAATGATAAGCATATCATAAATTTTAAAGGCTTTTATTGGCAAAAAAAATGAAGTCCAATATTACAGGTGCCCTGATACTTCATAACCTACAATTCACATATGTGTGCGGGAGGACTTAGGCTGAATGTCCACAGGTTCTCTATGAGATGAAGATCTGGGGAGTTGATCTAGGCCATTTCAAGTAATGATCTTCAGCCACTCTTTATCACTCTGTTTGTGACATGGTGTTGACTCTTATTTTTTTTTTTCACCTCCATCATGCTGGAAAATGCACGGATTACCAAATTGCTCATGGATCATTGGAAAAAGTCGCTCTTGCAGGACATTGATACCATTCATTATTCATGGAAGTGTTTTTGGGCAGAATTATGAGAGAGCCCACTCCCTTGGTTGAAAAGCAACCCCACACAAGGATGGTCTCAGGATGCTTCACTGTTGGCACAACACAGGACTCATGGTAGCCTTCACCTTTTCTTCTCCGAACAATCGACTTTCCAGAAGTCCCAAACAGTCGGAAGGGAGCTTCATAAGAGAAAATAACTATGGAACATCAGTCTGTCTGCTTTTCAATCTTGTACGTCCTGCCAGAATTTCAGTCGTCCTTGAAGTTTTTACTTGCGAGAGAAGTGGCCTTCTTTGCTGCCCTTCTTGCCATCAGGTCCGGGTCCAAAAAAGTCTTGGCGTCACAGGTGCGTGCAGATGCTCTGACACAACCTCGCATGCCATTCCTGAGCAGCTCTGCAACTATGCTGCGTGACATGTATGATTCCTAAGCTGAATCCTCAGAAGAGGAGCCAGTCCTGGCAGCATGATGGAGCACTCTGGCGACATCTGAAAGACTTCTTTCACTGCATTCGAACACTCTCCTTGCAAGTTCTTGATTGATCCGCGTGGATAAAAGTTCGTAGATCGAGGTTCTTTAGTAGGGCAGGAGAGCAAGTCGGAGTGATCAGCGGCTGAAGGCTCGGGCGTGAATTTATTGAAGACTGCTCCCGTAGGAACAACGAATACAGGCAGGTGCTCTGGCACTGCAAAACAAACAAAACTTATACAGCACTTCTGTGTATCTCTGTGCCCTCGCCACAGTCTCTCTCACACGAGCCCTCAGTCTGTCTCTCCCCCTCTCTCAGTTCCAACTGGGCTCTTTACGGTCTCTCCAGGCCAATCACTAAAACGAGAAGCAGGTGAATGTCATCATGCACTTGACCTACTTACTCACCGCTCGTCTCCGACCGCTCTCTCCCGCTGCAGACTCCGCTAACCCACGCCCCCCTCGCCACAGGTTCTTTCAGGAGCAATATTCTTTGTAGCAATTTCCTTACATGTGAGGCCAATTTGATGCAAAGCGATGATGGCTGCATGTGTTTCTTTGGAGATAACCATTGCTAACAAGAACACAACGATTGGAAGTGCTTCTTCTCTGCTTTTATATCAATCAGTCTGCTCTTACTATCTAATTAGTATGATAGTGATTTTATCTGACTAGTACTCATTCACACTTTCAAATGTGCTGCTATGTTTAGTCAATTAATGTTAGCTGGTCATTTACTGACGCCCCATCCCCACACGTCACTTCCTGTTTGTTGCTTGCGTGTGTTTTGAGTTTGAGCTCAGTCAAGTTAATTATTTATCGTCTATTTCTTATCTTAAAATCAATTTTATACACCAATATTTTCATTTCTATAACGTGTGGATAATATCCCCTATCGTATTCTACAACAAAAAAAATCAGAGCACCTTGTTATCACTAGTTCCATTTTTGACTTCCCCGCAAGTGCCGCCCACATTTAGCAAATAGCACCGCCTAATCATCGCACAAGCCATGGTTAGCCGTGACTATATACGCGCCTTACATGGCTAATACTTCATATCACACACATAACATTGTTTTACTAACTGATTACTTGCTTTAATGGCGGATGTGCTGTTACATTCTGAGTCAGGTGAGGACAACGCTTAGAACGGCCTTCGGTGCGCAGGGTGATGGAAGAGAGGAGCACCAGCGAGGGCGGGCGCCGGCTTCATGCGAGTACGGTGCTTTGAGTGTTAACGACAGAGCTGAAGCTGCGGCAGACGGAAGACACGGTAGAGCGGAGCTTCAGGAGCCTGCATGAGACGGTGAGCATATGCACTCTGCCACATCACCCGCGCGATGATACATCAGTGCTCAGCGAGCTCGCTTCCCCGTATCGACTGAGAGACACTGAGAGATGGACCTTCAGCTTAAGAATTATATAGCTTTAAAATGAATGGTTTATTGTCATGCGCTTGTAAAGAACAGAAAATAGCTCTTTGTTAATAAATTGGCTTTTCTTCAGCCGTCTGCGCCCTGAGCAGAGAGTCGGAGCAGAACTCCTTTTCGCCGACACATTCCAGCGACGCTACACACACATATGCACTAGCTCAAGTCAAATTAAACATAACTGATGATGTAATTTTTAGTTAATCACCGCTTAAATGATAGAAGGAATACTCTTAGTGCCTGCTACAATCTCTAAAGAGCTGTGTCTGCATTCCCGCAATTGAGGTCAAAATATAAATTATGAAGCGAGTCTAGAAAAAATGATTGTGATTAAACCAGAATTAAATAACATGAACAACCGGATTTTTTCTTAAAGTTTGGGCTCTTCTAAAACATTAGATAACCGCACCCAAGCCCCAGCCTATTGTAAATGAATATGATCACTAGTCTAGAACTTTGATGTACTCGCTGACTGAAACCTGCTAAAATCAATGATTATATTGCCGTTTCTAAATGCAGTCTACTACCACCAAGTAGCGTCATATGAGAGCCCCGACAGAGGCTGGTCGTGGAGGCCGGGGTTGTCTGCAGACAATATAGTAGAAGACAGAGTTTTTTTAAGTCATTTCTACTACTTCTGCTTAATGTAACACTGTCAGATATGGAAAATAAATCTATCGTATATCTTGCTCTGGTTACTGTGTATAGACCACCAGGGCCGTTTACAGATTTCCTAAAAGAATTTGCAGTTTTCCTCTCAGACCTATTGGTTACTGTTGTTAAAGCGCTAATTGTCGGAGATTTTATTATTCACGTTGATAATACAAATGATGCCTTAGGACTTGCGTTTACTGACCTAATAAAACTCTTTTGGAGTCAAGCAAAACGACACCGGGCCCACTCATCGTTTTAATCACTTATAATAATGAATACATAAATAATAATAAATACAATATGCTATGATCTTAATTATATTGCTGATATAGATAGGTAACCTCAAAGTGATGGGATATTTACCATTTCCTGTGCTATCGTGCATGTGCCCCATATATACATGATATTAACTCTATGGAACTCCACGTGGTTATGGATCCAGGCCAGAAATATTGTTCAGCACCAAGAAAGATCACAAATAACACATGCCGATTATTATCCCAACTGTATCTGGCTGATGTACCCATAACGTACACAAGACACTAGACGACACAGGAACTAGCAACATGGGCACTATCTTCGCTAATACATTAGAAGCTGTTGCCCCCAACAAATTGAAAAAGGTTAGAGAAAAACGTACTGCGCCATGGTAAAACAGTAATACCCATTCTCTCAAGGAAAAAAACTCGTAGTCTTGAGCGCAAAATGGAGAAAAACTAACTTGGAAGTATTTAGAATTGCATGGAAAAACAGTATATCCAGCTATGGACAGGCTCTAAAAGCTGCCAGGGCATATCCACAAACTCATAGAAAATAAACAAAACAATCCAAGGCTTTTATTTAGCACAGTGGCTAGATTAAAAAATAACCAGACGCCACCCGATCTAAAAATTCCCTCACAGTTTAATAGTAATGAATATGAATTTCTTCACTGATAAAAAAATATGGATAACTCAGAATATAAATTAACAAATGTACGATTCTACAGCCATATAATACTTCCAGGCTTAGCGATCGCACAAAGATAAACTGACACGTGCCTTTACACTATTAGGACAGGTAAGAGCTACATAAACTATCACTGACATCGTAAACAACAGCATGGCCTGCTTTAGATCATGTACACAAATTACTGAAGAGTGTGATGTACCGCTAGCAAACAAGAACCGCTTCTACACTATTAACTCTTTGTTGTCTTTAGGTCACGTCCCAAAACTGATAGCTAATAGCTGGCGGTTATTAAGCCTCTTATTGAGAAACCACAACTAGATCCTAGTGAACTGGCAATTACAGACCCATTTCAAATCTTCTATTTATGTCTAAAATTTTAGAAGTTGTGTCTGCTCAATTGTGCTCCAACCTGCAAAAAAATTATCTCTATGAAGAAATTCAGTCAGGTTTCAGGCCCCACCATAGCACAGAACTGCACTTGTTAAAATTACAAATGACTTTCTTCTTGCGTCAGACCAAGGCTGCATATCATTGCTTGTTTTACTTGATCTTAGTGCTGCGTTTCGACACTATAGATCATGACATACTCGATTACAAAGTATGTCATGATCGATTACAAAACTATACAGGTATTCAAGGGCAGGCTTTAAGATGGTTTAGATCCTACCTGTCTGATCGCTACCACTTTGTTAATTTGAATGGGGAGTCATCTCAGTTATCACCAGTAAAATTTGGAGTGCCACAAGGATCTGTCCTAGGTCCTCTGATATTTTCAATATGCATGTTGCCCCTTTGTAATATTATTAGAAAATATGGGATTTGTTTCCACTGTTATGCTGATGATACTCAACTATATATATCTCAACAAGACCAGATGAACTTCTAAAGTTATCTAAGCTCAACAGATTGTGTTGAAACAATTAAAGAAGAGTTCTGGCATGAGTAAGACCAATAATTTTCTCCTACTTAATTCGGGCGATAGAACAGGATATTACTATTGGACCAAATACATGTACACAGAATCTCTTGCATTACACTTTGCACTTGCGGATCGTCCTGTTACTTCCTCTACAGTCAAAGCTGGGGTGTATATTAGCGAAGCAACTTGTCTTTAGAAATCATATTTCCCATGTTACAAAAACAGTGTTCTTCCATTTTAGAAACATTGCCAAGTTACGAAACTTGTTACCCGTTTCTGATGCAGAAAAGTTAGTTCATGCATTCATGACTTCTAGACTCGACTATTGTAATGCACTACTAGTTGGTTGTCTTGCATCTTCAATAAACAAGCTACTGGTAGTCCAAAATGCAGTGGCTAGAGTCCTTACCAGGTCAAGAAAATATGAGCATATTACCCCAATTTTACAGTCTCTGCCACGCCCCCTTGCCCACCTATTAAGTTCCGTTGAGCAGTACAAAATATCTTATTACTGCATCTAAGGCCTTTAATGGTGTTAGACTCCTGCTGCTACCTAAACTAGTCTTTACACGCCTACACTCCATCACGCTCCTAAGCGATCGCAAAACTTCTGAGAATTTTGCGTTGTACCTGCGATACCAAAGTCCACTTAAAGGAGGGTTAGAGGCTCTTTTCGAATTTGGCTCCAAACTCTGACGAATCAGCCTTCCTGATCCGAACATCGGTGGTTCACGACACACTCTCTCGGTTTAAATATATGATTAAAGACACATACTCTATGGGCAAAGCCAATCAAATAAAGCATATCATAACTTTGTACTTCAGTTATATCTGATCAAATGGACATTAATATTCTTTAGTTTGGGTTAAACAAATACATTTTGCTTGCTTGGAACAGCAGCTACGCTAATTATGACTCTATTTGTTTCTCTGTTTTTTGCCACAGGATATAACTAGGATTTACACAAGCTTCAGTCTGTATCCAGATCACCTGAGAAGAGATGATGCAAACCCCACAGAGGACCTCAGATGATGCCAACCTGAAACAACATTACAGACCCGACTATACCACACTTTGCCCCTATAAAGTTTGATGCATCATATAATAATTGAGTTAATAGTGTCAGTGTCTGTTGATTAGTCTTTAATTGATTTGTTCGTAATTTCTGCCATATGATACATGATGAATAGACTATCAGCTGCATGAAGTACACGAAATCCATTGCTAGAACTAATTGCATGTAAGTTGTTGTTTTCCTGTGCATATGATTTGTATCATGTAAAGTCGCATGCTACAAATAAACTTGAATTTTTGACAATGAAAACTGTGAATGGTGTCAGGAGTCAAAATAAAAACAGTGATTTATTTTTTTTTGAAAAGTTCATTTTTTCGGCCAATAGGATACGCCTTCTTTTTAGCAATTATTTAAAAGAATTCTAGATCCATGTCTACACAATTAATCTAGAAACAATAGGAATGAACACGAACACACGCTTAAGCAGCAAACTGAGCCAAAACCAAAATTATCGTATCACTCGCCAAAGCTTTGGCCATGACTGTTTCTTCCTTTTCTTTTTTTGGTGTGTCGTCTACCTTAACCACTTTTGTAACATTTTTCAACAATGGTGAGAACTAAAGTTATCGTGACCCTTTAAAGTATTAATGAGGAAGCATAGCTAAGTGGTTGAAACTTTATAAATAACTTCATCTGGGAGTAATTTACCTGCCAGATTTGCATCTAGATCGGCCAAGGTGAGCTGTATCTGAGCAGTAATCTCTGGGTCTTCTTCATATCCATTTTGTCTCTTGGTTGACTGATGTCCTCGCTGTATATTTTCACTACTGAAAAATCAATAAAACATCTCAGCTGGTTGTGTATTTGAAACAAGCAAGTAAAAGAAATCGACCAACTTTAGGAAAGCTCTCCCTAGTATATCATTACTCGCACAGTAATACTGCATTTCTGTAAAAGAATTACAGAAATAGCATTTTTGTCTGATTATTGGATTTATTTTGTGCCAACAGTCTCACATACAATATTGAAGTCAGGGTCCAATATCAAAAGGAGAAAAATTACAAATACAATTAAAATTTTCGTATGACATTACAGTACATGATTTACAGTATTAGATCAGAGGAAGAACTCCTGTTGTCCTGTGCTCATTGAGGAGTTGTATTAATCAACAATAAAGATTCCACCTGTCATTTCTTATCTTGCCCTCTGAGCTCGCTTTGCACTTAGCAAAAAAAAACTCCCATTAATTATATCCTACATTAAATACGTACACCAGGCACTGCAAAATGATTGGGTGAGTTGATGTGATAAGAACACAAGCCTAGAAAAATTTGTATTTTAACACCTTTGGAAAAGGCTGCTTTTAAAGATAACAGAGTGGAAAAACGAATAGCCCTTTCCTGGAAAAAAGAAAAAGCATGAAAAGACACTATAGCCCCTTCCCCCTAAAAGTCTTATAGTGGATGGACCGCAGCCGGGAGCTGTAGAAGCTGGTCGCCGGAGGCTGAGGCTCAGGCTGTTAGCGCAGAGAGAACCGAAAATCGCATTTGATTTTTTGCACAGCCCTATGTCGAACTGAGAAAAAGTCCAATAAACGGATTGATCTTATGGAGTTCAAACAATGTGGGGTAGATCCAAGTGTGGTAAATATAAAATTACTGTCATTGTTTAAATGTAAAATATCTGAAACTTAAATTCATCACAATTCCAACTCAAATATGTGGGTAAAAATGTCCTGTTTCTTTCTATTTCATTGTTTTACAAGTTTATGAAAATCCAGCTACAACCAGCTTCAAGTCAGCATCGAATCTGACAATATTTACCTTCTTAATACACATTTTTGGTCTTACTGCACAGGATTCAACACGTCAAAATGCTTTGCATCAGTGAGACCATAAAAGGGCACTTAGATCACAGAATCCCCAGAATCTATACTTAACCTGAGACGTTCCCTTTCAATTGCGAATAAATCGCCCTGTGTGATAGCCATTGACTCTATGGGAACATCAATTTCAGCAGTGGAGGTAGATCCTAAGGGCTGGACTAGGCATAAAAGATTAAGACCTTTCTTGCTCCAGCAGTTTATGAGGCAGCAGAGAAAGAATACTTTCAGGATGCATCGGCCCTTGGTCGGTTTTTTTAGAAGACACCTAAGGACTGTAATCCGGCTCTACGGTGCCAGACAAAGCTTTGACATTCCAGGAGCCAGGGTAAACGTAACATAGATTAATTCAAGCGATGAACGCCGCTGTTTCTAAGTCTACACAGTTGCGTAGTGGCTATTGTTTAGAACTATTTTCATTTGCGAAATTAAGCAAAACAGGCAATACAATAGGTATTGTGTCTAAAATTTCACATAATATTAACTTCTTGTTTATCGAACTATTATATAAAATCAGTATCACGTGTGCTATTGTGCAGATATTTGGGTAAAAAAAGCACTCTTGCTCCTGTTATATTACTAAACTATATCATCTAAATCATATACACATACGAGTTCCCTATCAAAATCTACTCTCAATGCTGCGTTTCAATAAAGCAAATGAGAACATTCTTTGTTCGACCGGTTGCGAAGCACGTGTGTCAAACACAGCAAGAATTGGCTTAAATAACCTCGGTGGGTGACATCATTTGATTAGGTGCACCTGCGGGGTTATACATAGACGTGAAATGGACACACCTTCAGTAGTCTTTGTACTCGCGGACTGTATGTGTCGAGTGCTGTGTGTGTGTGTGTGTGTGTTTTGCGCCATGCTGCATCGCAGTTTGTCTTTTGAAAAGAAAGAAAAGAGGAATTACTTACATGGCTATGTCAGGGGATTCCGCTAAGAGATGCGTGCCTTCTTGTTTAAGGGTCATCTCTCGAGGACAAAGCATATGAGGAGTTACTCGAGGTGGTGACATGGGCAGTCGACAGATTAAAGCTGGACTGGCCGCAGGAGCAGGAGACCCCCAAATGCTCGAAGCTCAATGACAGATTTCTGTCAGGTGGCCAAGGGAAGGGACCTCAGCGATGGACTTTTTCCTTCTTTGGTGATCTCCATGATGAGTTTACTCGTTCATGGAGTAAGCCCTATTCATCCCGTGTCTTTGTGCCATCGACGTCGATTTATTTGACCATCGTGGATGCAAAGGCCCCCAGCGCGTACATGATGATAACCCAGGTGGAAGAGACACTCACAGTCTATCTCTCCCCTGGGAGCTCATGCTCTCTGAAAAAACCAATGCTCGCTTTCTCTCGCCTTCTAGCTTTAGCTTTTGTAAAGTTTCTCCCCCGTCATGCTCAAGCGTCAGGACTGTCAGCCACCCAGTCCCGACCAGGTCTGGATTCTCTGAGGTGTGAAGCCCAGAAAGAGAGTGTGGCAAGTTGTGCGCCTCCTCACAAAGACTGGGGAACGGCTTGATTCACAACTAAGAAGCCAGACCTGAGGAGCATCCGCTCCTCTAAAAAGAAGTCCTGAGGGTGGTGCGCCCAGGGCCGTGGGGGTGTGTCCCCTCGGGGAGGGGCACGAAAAATTCCAGCAGAGAGTAGGGGCTCCTTTCCGGCACCCTCAGGGGACTGCTGTACAATCGCCATTGTTGTTTTGGAGGAAAATGTTAAATGTTCAGTTGCCTCCTGCCATGTTTCAGGACACCGAACATCTAACATTCCCCCAGCAAAGTGAAGTGTCAAAACTAGTGCCCCTTTCAGAGAAACTGGCAGCGTGGAAGCTACTGCCAAATATCTCTCCGTGGGTCAAAAGGACTATAGCAGATAAGGGCTCAGAGTATAGGTTTGCACGTTTTCCTCAACATTTACCGGCGTCGCGTCTCTACTGTGAAACCGCAACAAGCACATTTGTTGATACAGGAATTGCAAGCTGTGCTGGACAAAGGGGTCATAGAACATCGTCCCCTCCTAAACAGAGAGTCAGGCTGCTACAGCCAATATTTTCTGGTTCCCAGAAATGATGGGGGGTTGCGTCCAATTTTAGATCTTCAGGGGTTGAACCTCTAACCTCAGAACATACAAGTTCAAACTAGCCTAAATAATTTTTTTTTTTTTTTTAAAAATGCAATTGTTTCTCAGATCATCGGCGGGATGGTTACGTGACAATCAATCTTTAGGATGAATACATTCATAATAGAAATCTTGACCTGTAAAAACACAGGAAGTTCCGGAGTTTCGCTTTCAGGGGTGAAGACTTAGCAGCTATAGTTCTTACATTCGCGCCTAGCCTTGTCACCCCGCATATTACACAAGAATGCCCCTGGATGCAGCACTAGCCTCTCTCTGCAACTCCAGAGCGGGGCCATTTTAAATTACATAGATGAACAGTGGCTGTTTTGGCCCAGCCCAAGTGAGCCTTGTGGCCTTCTCGCATCGTCTTGGATGTCGTCCAGCCTCTCATTACACATAGTTGGAACGTGTATGGATGTCGATAATGATGTAGGGACACGCTGTTCCCCTAGCCAATGTGTCAAATCTATTCAATACACCCTAAAGAATACTCCACAGCCTAGCGCCAGAAGTTACTTTTCATTACATATACAAGGGTTTTAGAGGTCTCATGGCGGCTGCATCCACAGTTGAACCTTTGGGCATCCTGCCACTCGCAGACCATTCAGTTGCTGTCAGAGCCAGGGGAATCTTCATCCCAAGAGGCCAATAGCACATGAGGACAAATAAGGGTTACTCTCTCCAGCAGTTAACGAGGCTACCGTTGCCTGCTCCTAGTGGGGCTGTGCCGACAACACTGTGCCACGAAGCAGACCACTCTCTAGATAAATCGCCAAGGCCGTGACTGAGAGAGTCATTTCGACACCTGAACAGGCTAGTGCAGCCAGGTATCGCTTGGGCACGGAAAGAAAGCGTTCATGTCGCCAGGGCGATTTACATTCCGCCATATGAAGGCTGACGGAAGAAACTGGGCCCTGATCAAGGCACAAGACCTGATGATGACAGACGCGGGAATGCGCAACACTCCAGCCGAATGCTAGTCAGTCAAATTGGGAAAGATGTTACGAAGCAGAGGTGGACACTTTTGCTTCAAAGGACGACAGCAACGATGCTCCACATCCTACTTCTCTCTGACGAACCTAACGGCGGACCACTAGGTTGGACGCAACTGGCCACACATAGCCAGACTGCTCTTTACGCATTTCCTGGTATCTGCTTCCGGGAGTCCTGCCAAGGTCCGTCAACAAGGGTCTAGGCAACGTTGGCCGACCAGAGTTTGGTTCTCAGATCTAATATCCCTCCTCGATGGCTCGCCATGGGCAATTCTGGTCAGGAGAGATCTCCTATCTCAGGCACAGGGGACAGTACTTCATCCCTGGACCAAGCTCTGGAACCTTCATGTCTGGTCCTTGAGGGGGACCAACTAAGAGATGCTGGGCTTCCAGATGATGTAGTACAGACTATTGTAAGTGCTAGGGCTCCCTCCACTAGAAGAAGTTATGCCCTCAGATGGTACTTTTTCGAAAGTTGGTGTATGACACACCATGCAGATCCAGTTCACTGGCAAGTTGTTTCAATACTGCAGTTCCTGCAAGATAAACTGTCGATAGGCAGATGTCCTGGTACTCTCAGAGACTATGTTGCCACTATTTTGGCTTGCCATGTTCTGATTGACGGGGTCTCTGTGGGGAAGCACCCTCTAGTCTCCCACATCATTCGTGGAGCTAAGTGGTTGAGGCCAGGTCATTCTTGAAGCCTTCTGCCCTCCACCGTTTACGACACCGGAGCAGGAAAGACTTCACTTACTGTGTCCAGTATGTGCTCTTCAGATTTACATCCATCGCACTTGCCAGTGGTGTATGTCGGAGCAGCTTTTCATATGCTATTGGGGCCACAACTGGGGGGCAGCTGCCACGAGAAAAACATGTCACATTGGGTGAGGGATGATATTGCCTACGAGGCGCGTGGTCAAGCTTTGCCTCTAGGAGTTAGGGCCCATTCAACCAAGGGGTGGCATCCTCTAAGTCTCTAGCAAGAAATGTTCCTTTGCAGCAAGTGTGTGATGCGGCGGGCTGGTCCTCCCCGCACACATGTATCAGATTCTATAGTTTGGATGTCCATGCTACTCCGGGCTCGCATGTCCTTGAGTCAACATCCCAACATCATATCTGAGACCTCTTCAATGTTTGGGCACAACCTTGAGGGGTCCAGACACTTCCAGTGTGGCGGCGTTGGTATTCTCGTTCCCATATGCGTTATTGAAATGCAGCATTGAGAATAGCTTTTGATAGGGAACATCTCGGGTTACTTGACTGTAACCCTGTTCCCTGAAAAAGTGGGAATGAGATGCTGCACCTCAATGCCGCACTGTAGGCGTGCCTGGATGTCCCTTCAGACAAAGGTATAACCTGAAGGTGTGTCTGTTTCACATCTATTTACAACCCCGCAGGTGCACATAATCATAATCATATGACGTCACCCACCAAAGTTATTTAACCCCCTGGGGTCGAAGCCTGCACCGGTGCGGTTTGTCTCGTATTTTTTTGATGACCGTGAAAAGAACTAAAAATACTCCGTAATTTTTGATCGTACAGATAAGAATAAAGTATCGTTTGAAACTGCAAAGGGTCTACTTTTATTTGTGCATATTCATAATAACAACACAATGTGCTTTTGTAAAATAAAGAAAATAAACATGGTGCGTTCTCTGCCTTCTCGGTCTCTGTCACCTCTCTTCACAGACACTTAAATAAAACAACCTGAATCTCAGCGAATACTTTCCTCAAAGACATGAGAAATATATGTATAGAAAGCTTGAAATGTCTACTTTTAGGTAGACAGGTACGTCCAAAACAAATATTCTGTGAAGTAATCCATATGAAACCAACGTGATGTCCAGTTCTCCCGTCCTGACTACATGCATCTAAATGTTTCAAGTGAAACATTTTGAAATATGTGTAATTTCATTGTCTAAATGTCTCACAACGCCAGGATGTTTGTTTAATGCTTTATAATATATAAAAATACAAGATATAAAAGTAGAATGAGTGTTAACACTATGAATGATGTTAGAGTCTATGAATGTTTGGCACAAAGATGTGTTACTGTTCAAATCTCAGTGTTCAGATCAGTATGTTCAATCATGTGTCCTTGACCTTCACTCTGTATATTTTTATTATACTGTATTGTAAATAAAATACAAATAATAATCAAAAACCCACATTAATTTACTCTGCTCACACTCTTTCTTACCTGCCTCAGTCACGTTCGTATTGATGGCCCATTATGGGAGGCTTTGAAAAAAAAAATGTTTCTGAAAGTAATTTTCAGATGCAACGGGGGAAAAAAACAGGATAAACACAAACATGAAACTTGTAAATAAAATAATCTGATATATAGCCTATGTACAATTTAATAACATATAGCCTAGTTTGATATATGAATTGGGTGTTCGTCAAAGATTGCAAGAGGTCGGAGATTCCCGTGTTTACAGCTCCATAAATTAACCAACTGGAAGCTCTGTAGTTTTGCTGTATAGGCCTATAGATAAAAAATATTAAAATTACAAACACACAACAACATTTTGAGTTACTTCCATTTCTGAAAAAAAGAATGTAGGCCTAGTGATTGATGTTATAAATACACACGCCAGATTTTTGTTTTAATTATCCATTGTACATCAAAAAAACAACAAAAAACATTTGCAATCAAGACAAAAAAAGCCAGAAGTGAATGTAAACCAGATTTGGCCCAGGTGAAGTTGGGCTTACTTCTCTCAGGCACAAATCCAAATGTGTTAATATTCGTGATGTAGCTGAAGCTAAACTATTAGCCTTATTAGGTCAAATAGGCTTTGTAGTTCACGCGCGTTCTAGTATCGACAGAAAAATATCATAATGAGCAAAAATATGCCACAGTAGAGCGGGTCTCATGCCGAACAGCACTGTGACCGGCTGCGCTGTTTCCAATGAATGCAGTAGCTTAGTGTGCGCGTGAGGCGCCGGCGCGATCAAACAGCTGAAACATAAAATACACTACTCCGTAATTTTTGGTCATACAGTAAAGGCATAATTCGAAAGTGCAACGTTTTAGCAGTTTGAAAATTCAAGAATAAAAGCAAAGTTAATAAGAATTCTTTCTAAATGCAGCACCGTTCTTATTTCGCTCTGCATAACCTGAACGAAAAAAAATTAATTTTTTGCTAAGAATGAACCGAAATGAAAACATTTAGCTTTTAATCTGTATTTAACAGCCTGGGACACCTTCCCAGAGCAGTTCCCTGCCTCACCGACTAAAATCAGGACGCCCACTACGGAGACGGCACCAGAGATGAGGGGGCACAGTGACCGAGGTGGCCGGGCTGCCACCTCAGCCCCCCCCCAGTGGCGCGACGGATGTAGCCGATTGGGCTGAATACAATGTATTCAGATTTTGTAGCTAATAGCTTTAGCTACTGAAAAAACACAAAGGTCAGGAATGTCAAAACTTCTCCCCGGAACCAAAACAACCGCAGACCCAGAGGGTTCAAGGGGGGGGCCCCAAGAAAAAAAATCTTGATTGTTACACCGTGCTTCAAACAGTCGAACAAAGGAATGTTCTCTAGTGTTACTGAAGGCAGCATCTCATTCCCACTTTTCAGGAAACAGGGGACTGTCAAGTAGGCTACAAACCAATTAGTCGATCCTATGACAATAAAAAATTGGACAATATTTGTTGTCGAAGTAGGCGTTTGATCTCATATGACCTAAATGTAAGAGCCTGCAATTCAACGCGGGTTGACAGTGTCAGCGCTGTAGCGCAGACTAATTCAGCTCCTGATGCAATCAAGAGAAGAAAAGGACGAGCACTTCAGGAGAGTGAGGGGAAGTTCGGATATTTTACCGACTGGACCTGAGTTCATCAGCAAAATGAACGAATTTTTTCTGGTCATTTCGTTCATTAAAAAATATATAATTAAAAGTTACCTTGTTACTTCCGTAATATGTCTACTATACGCAACGTGACCCACTACATTACAATACAAACGCCTATAAGAACAGAAAGATGAATTCATTGTTTACCGAGTACTTCAGTTATGATTAGCTCACCCTCACTCTTATACGACAAGTCTCGGGTTGGGCCTTATGGGGCGTCACGTGATGAGAACCCTACGAGTCGACTCGAAAAACCCCAAAGACTCGAGATGAATACTCAATCTCTTTTTTTTTTCTTTTCGGGCTCAGACTTCATTGGGTTAAAGGCGTAGGGGGCTGTCACGTGAGGAGTAAACGAGAACGAACTCGGAAAAACCCGAAGACTCGAACCAGGTGAACTACTTGACTAATTCCAGTCAGAGCATGTGAGCGAAGCGGAGCGGTGTGGTGTGACGCTCCGCTACGTTTTCCGTTCTATGGACGTGCGCTCCACTCAGTCGTTCTAACCGCTCAAGCAAGCGCTCCGTTAGTATTCCGCTCACGCTCACCGTAAACCAAATCCCGCTCAGATCCCGCTCCGACATAAAATTTCTCAAGTAGGCCTAATTGTTTACAGTTTGTAACGAAATCCTTGGATTATTGTCTAAAATTAAGCATGCTGATAAATAGCAATTATCATGTTTCAGAGCGAAATTCTTACATTCTACATAATTGTAATGTATTAATTACAATTTATTAAATATATGAATCTAACCTTAGCAAACCTACCTAAAATGCAAAAACTGAAAAAGTGTATTTGATTTTCGTTAACTTTATCTCCGTGAAAATAGCTGCAGTTGTTGTGCAATAGAACGTTCAAAACAGGCTCATTAATACACAAACGCACACACACACGAGATGAAATGTGCATAGATCTTTACAAAATACACCTGGATTATAAAGCCTGTGAAAAGCACACACAAGATAAAATGCACTTAAAGAACTCTTGGTTTATGAACTGATGTCAATGAAAGAAACACACTTTCTAGTGTCAAGTTAAAATAAACCATAACTGCGGGGAACTGTGGTCTATCAAAACGTCTCTTGATGTTTACTGGATATTAGAATTTACTTTAAGAAACATTAGCTTCGACAAAGTGTCAGGCTTCAGCATTCGCTGAGCCCGAAAACACTCGCTCAGCGCTGGAACCACTGGGGATGCTGGAGATTTTACGGGAGGGACCCAGCACTGGTTTTCCAAAATCCAAGCGGTGTAGGCTAATATCTTCAGTACTCCGTAGTTCTGTATTTAGGCCTATATACAGCTGTGTGTTAGCTTAGGTCTACAGTTTAACTGAGATTATTTAATAACTATGGAGCTCCGAATATAATTCGAATTAACAATTAGTTTCTACAACGTCAGCAGGTTTTATTACTTTTTTTATTAATTTATTATTTTTTATTAATTTTAAGCAATAATGATTTTAATAAGTAATATAATAATTCGTTCCACGATTTAAGCCTACTAAAACTAGGGAACAAACGAATTAACGAACGAATTAATTTGTGGCAGCTAAGCCTAAACAAGAGAACAAACACTTAATTCGTGGCCATAATGTAGTCCTGCATACAACGAATAGTCCCTATTCTAAATTCGTTGCTGTGATGTCGGCATGTACAATGATCGGGGGCCTGTACAACCGAATAGAACTTAAGCCTACCTGTTTTATTCATATTTGGTATTGTAACTAGACTCACCTTTGAGGCACCATGTTTGCGTGCAATCACATGCTTTCTGGCAATGTGCTGCCTCAGAATTCCATATAGAAATCTTTACTAACTCTCCCACGAACTCCCTCTCAGTTTCTTCTCCTGCTCATTTTTAACTTTGATTTTTACTTTACATTTATTTATAAGGCTTGCAACTTCGTTTGAAACAATATCTGAACTCCATAACCGCTCTACTATTCTCGATCTCTACAGATTCTCGATCTCGAACAAGCAAATCACCAAATGGCATTCTGGGTTGAGCGAGCGGCGCTGAGCGTTTTGAGCGAGCGGAGCGGAATCTTCAGAAAGGCAATCTGCGCTCTTAAGGTAATATTACAACTCCGCATGCCCAATCCGCTATGCCACTATGCTCTGAATTCCAGTACAGAAAATATAGGACTGTTGCACATGGGCGACTGAACGAATCACTCCCGAGACGACTCGTTCTTCCCGAGTAACATTAAAGATTTGTTCAAAATGAACAAATCGTTCAAGAATGACCCAACACTACTTCAGACAGAGCAAATGCAGCCGAACCTGAGGCTGCTGAGCGGCGTTTGGATGAATATGTAAATATATACTGGGCGCTTTCCTCTCAATAACAAAATAAACACATCAAAAACTGACAGCGGTGAGAAAGCAGCAGTTTAAAACGCATCTGATTACAGCGATGTGGATGTAGAGCTCTGCAGTTCAGTACTCCAGTAAAGTCCAGTCACGTCATGTTTATTTATATAACGGACGTTATGCAATAGATAGCCTTAAATCTAGCAGCTTTACAGTATTATTAAACATGAAAAACCAGAGTCAGTGCCGCTTTTAGTTAGATTTACAACTTGATTTTCTGTTATAAAGAAGCTCTCCAGTGTGGAGCTAGCAAATGATAAAATCTTTTTATTAGTGGGGAAAAAAACATGTAATTATTTTGTAGAGATCAAACATTTCGTTTGGTTTGTAAAGATCAAAGCTTGATCTAGCTCAGGACTGTTTTGATTGTTGTTCTGATTCATAACCCTATAAGGTATTTTAAGAAAGATTGTTGTGAATAAAATAGTTTATCAAAAAAATAAAGCATCTTATCACTTACCTTTATTTTGTTTCTTATCCATATGACTTACAAAAAGAGATTGTAGGCAGAATTATGTGTCATTCAGCTACTTTTTCATTTAGCTAATTAAATGGTGAATGAGAGAGTTTCTCTGCCATCTCATTTTGTGTGTCAAATATATTTATTTGTATAAATTAATTGTATTACTGTAATTACATAATATGACTTTTAAAAGCTGAAGTGATTACCTTAATTTGTTATAATATGTAAAACTCAATATTTTAACTAATTGCAAAAGCTGAATACTCAATAAATGTCTACTGATTAATCAGCGAAATAATCGAAGATTAGCTGATTAATCGTTTTAATAATCGTTAGATTAATCGATTATCAAAATAATAGTTTGTTGCAGCCCTAGTCCAAAGAAACCCGACGGACTCGTTATTAAGGACACAATTAGATGTTTAAATAGAAAGTAGTGTGACATATTACGTTATTAGGTGTGTGCATTGAATACATGTGTAGAGAAAAAAAAATTTTAATCAAATTTTATTGAAGCGTCAGTTTTTGCATTATTATTAGTCAAAGCTGAACACACACACACTCATACATTAAGAGAGAGAAAAGTCGTATCTGGGTATATTATGAAAAGATTGGCTAAACCAATCATGCTGGATTAAGGCTAGATTTTTCATTCACAGGTTTTTAAAAGGCCACCCAGCAGAATATAAGTGAGTTCAATGTTAAGACACCTTTGTGAATGCGTTCGAAGATTTGATGCTGTCATTCCGTTATCTTTAATTGTTTTCCCCCATTCACTGCATCTAGCCGATCTTCATGAAGTTCCTGATTCTGACACACTAATATAACACACGGTGGCTCCTGCCAAATTTCATACCCTTCTGACATTTCAGAATGTACTGTATATGCAATACGCGGACATACGTCATCAAATACTATGATAAGAGTCTCATCTACATCAACAAGGAAATACGTGACGCAGATATAGTAAAAGCATAAAAGGAAATTCCAAGTTCTTTCTTTATGATATCAGTAGTTAAAGATAAAAGACTTGAGTTGTGTTTAAAATATTCACGAGTCCTTCTTGTCGAATCGAGTCAAGTCTGAAGTCATTTCAG